>LIEC01006465.1:0-55734 GCA_001925005.1 Drosera capensis
ATAAGAAAATTATTAGATTAACCTAATGATATAATAAAATTTAAAATGTCATTGATATTTTGAGATAATTTTATATAAAATAATATTAAATTATCTCATAAATAATTTATATTATAAATAATTTTATTATTAATATAAAATAATATTATAATTTGAATAAAATAAATAAAAATAAAAATAAAAGGTGAAACCGAAGGAAAAATGTTTTTTTTTGGAGTAAAATTGCAAAAAGGACAAATCCCACGAAGTCCCCCCCTCCTCTCCTCCTTGGCTCTTCCTACATTAACTACACTTCTCTTCCCACTCCAAAAAACACAGCTCCCAAAACCAACGCAGTTCCAAACCACAGCACCAGAAAAGCAACGTACCAAAAACACCACTCCCCCCTCACCGTCGATATCCCTCTGCCCCTCTCCAAAAATGGGCGGCTCAGATTCGCCGTACCACCCCACCTCCAAACCCACCAGCACCAGCACCACCTTCTCCGCCGCCGTCGTCGGCTCGTGGAAACGCCGCAACATGTTCTCGTTCGCCCTCATCTCCCTCCTCTGCTCCCTCTCCTATCTCCTCGGCATCTCACACCGCTCCTCCTCCACCCGCACCATCACCACCTCCACCACCACCTCAATCTCATGCCTCAACATCACCACCACACCACACAGTACTCTCGATTCCAAATCCAAACCTCTCGATTTCGCCTCCCACCACTCCGCCGATTCCGACACTCGTTCCGCGGTGGCGACGAAATCCTATCCACCCTGCCACGTCAGCCTCAGCGAGTACACGCCCTGCGAGGACCAGAAACGGTCCCTCAAGTTCGCACGGGACCGATTGATATACCGTGAGCGGCATTGTCCGACGAAGGAGAAGGAGAAGCTGAAGTGCCGGGTTCCTGCGCCGTACGGATATCGGAACCCGTTCAAGTGGCCGGCGAGCAGGGATCTGGCGTGGTACAGCAACGTGCCGCACAAGGAGCTCACAGTCGAGAAGGCGGTTCAAAACTGGATCCGGTTCGAGGGGGACCGGTTCAGGTTCCCTGGTGGCGGGACCATGTTTCCGTTTGGGGCGGATAAGTATATCGATGATATTGGGGAGTTGATTGATTTGAAGAGTGGGGCGATTCGGACCGCGATTGATACCGGCTGCGGGGTAATTTGTTCTTTTTTTAATCTCGTATTTTAGTTCATCTTTGATGTTATGATTTGTTTACTGTTTCATACGTATTTTGATGATGCACTCTGGAGCAGGGGAGTGGGTGATTATGGCTTGTTTTTTTTGTTAAGAGTGGGGTAATTGACAACGAAATTGAAGTTGTGTAATGGTTAGGATAATAGCTGGGTGAAAATGTGAATGCAGTTTTGCTTTTGCTTGGTTGGATCACAGTCATGAATTAAATTGCTAATATGCATAGCCATTTTTCTAGTTTTGCATGTATGCAGTCATTGTTTTTTGGCACAAATTTATTGATTATACAGAATCATATATATAGATCCAATTCTGGGAACTGCTATGTACTTCCATTAATGACAGAAGGCCACTGAATCCTACGGCCACGAACACAGCAATCTACCCTTGTATAAGAGCTTTACTGTACCTTTCAACCAGAGGGTAATTTTGTAATTTAATCATAAAAATATTTCAACTGTGAGGCAATGACAAGTGACAACTCCTTTTGGGTTTTTTCCCCCTTGAATTTCTTGTTACGCACTCTTTTCTCTTTGACCAAAGAAAATTGGACCAAAATGGGGTTAGGATTGGGTTGGGCAAGTGGTCACATGCAGGTTACTAGCTAGTGTGTGTGTTTGTGATAAACTTGTTTGCATGCACACTGCCTGATATGATCGATCGCATATCTAGATTCTTTACACTTGTGTATCACGGATAACGTTCATGTTCATAGCGCTACCTGGGCTATTAATTTGGGTTTCCATACCCATTATAATGTTATCCATTTTTTAATGAAACTTCGTGATCGATCTATTTGGGTCACCATACCCTGCCTATCTATATGATAGATAATAGATTTTGCTTCTTCAACTTGCTGGGGTTCCAACTAGTGCCATTCAAATGATGAACTGCTTATTCTCGGATTCAGAGTTGATTAATCATTTTGAACCACGAACTCGTGGATTTATTTTTTTATTTAAACAGACCGCCTGAAGAGATTTATTAATGCTCCGAAGCATTTTAATCACAATTCCAACATGAAAGTTACAACATCACTTTCGTGTGGTATGTTAGATTTGGGAAACTCTCTGCGTGTTGTTGGTTAAGGATGTATGCGCCATATGTTTTGATGATAGATCTACGAAGTAAGATAGACTTTCGAGAAGGGACCATAGACGCCACTGTTCGAGCATTTCTTGCAGTAAAAACGGAAAATTTTCATAATGGTGCCTTTGTACCACACTAGATGTCTTACTCGTCTGGTTTTGGTACTGCAAAGTGAAGAAAAAAAAAAAGCGTTCGTGAGCTGATGTGAGAAGACGTCATACTCCAACAAAAATGCAATTCATTGGCTGATATATCTATATGGTCCATTTCTCCATTAGTTTCATAGCATATGCATCTCTTCATGGCAATGTGGTCTCGTGGGCCCCTTTGGAAAACTTTTAACAACCTGATGAGCAGCGTTGAAAGGAGTCCCTTTGGCGCTAAGAGCAGCTAACCACTGAGGCTTGCACCATGTGGTACACAGAGTCCTTTCTTTTTGGAGGGTAGATGGTCCTGTGTTCTTGGGGCTGCAGGTGGGTGAAGAGTTACTGGCTTTAACATACCTTGACGTTTCCGCAGACAGCGACTGTCGCTCAAGATGGTCCGATTAGTGACTTTGATCCATGCACGAATTCCTCCCTTTTGACTAGGTGTCGGGCCAATTAGTGCATAATCGATGTCTTATTATAGCAATTGATGTTTGGATCAGTAGGTGTTTAAATGGATGATAAGTTGGATTTTGGGGTCCTAATTGAATATTTCCTGCAGGTTGCGAGTTGGGCTGCGTATCTTCTGTCAAGGAACATCATGGCAATGTCGTTTGCACCAAGGGACACCCATGAGGCCCAAGTGCAGTTTGCTCTTGAACGAGGAGTGCCGGCCTTGATCGGGGTCATGGCGTCCAAGAGGCTTCCTTATCCTTCAAGAGCCTTTGATATGGCTCATTGCTCGCGGTGCCTTATCCCTTGGGCCGAGTATGGTAAATAACTCGGCAGGCTCAAACCTCAGTTTTATATATGAAATGATCTTCAACGTTGCTTATGAAAAGCGATATTCTGTGCAATATTTCTGCAGATGGACTTTTCTTAATTGAAGTTGACAGAGTTCTGAGACCGGGCGGGTACTGGATTCTGTCGGGTCCACCTATCAGATGGAAGAAATATTGGCAAGGCTGGGAGAGAACAAAGGAGGATTTGAATGCTGAGCAAACCAGCATCGAAAAGGTTGCTAGCAGTTTATGCTGGAAAAAGTTTGTCGAGAAGGATGATATAGCGATTTGGCAGAAGCCGCTCAATCATATGAACTGTAAACTGAACCGAAAGCTCACCCAGAAGCCTCCATTCTGCCCGGCACAAGACCCAGATTACGCCTGGTTTGTCCGGCTCTCCTTCTTTCTCTTGAAACAGCCCTGACATGAACCTCTTGAATTATTTACTAGTCTTTGTTCTGAATTTAGGTACACGAACATGCAAACATGCCTTACTCCCCTGCCTGAAGTTTCTAGCAACGACGAAGTATCTGGTGGAAAACTTGTGAAGTGGCCCAAGAGGCTTAATGCAATCCCTCCTAGGATAAGCAAGGGAACCGTTGCCGGAGTGACAGCAGAAACATTCCAAACGGACTCGGAATTGTGGAAAACAAGAGTTTCATATTACAAGACGGTTAACAACCAGCTAGGCCAAGCTGGAAGATACCGAAACCTTCTTGACATGAACGCAAAATTGGGTGGTTTTGCTGCCGGTTTGGTTAATGACCCAGCTTGGGTCATGAATGTAGTTCCTGTTGAAGCCAAGGTCAATACTCTTGGGGTGATATATGAAAGAGGATTGATCGGTACATATCAAAATTGGTGAGTTCCTAACGATATTACAGAACATATATATTCATCTCGACAAGTAAAATTCTTTTTTGTAACTGATGACTCCTTCTATTGCAGGTGTGAGGCTATGTCAACTTATCCGAGGACCTATGATCTCATCCATGCTGATTCGGTTTTCACACTGTATCAAAATAGGTAAATACCGCTTCCTAGCTCTCGGCCTTCTTCTACGAAAGATATTCCCATCCCGCGAGACCCTAAGAACATCTTGTGGGTTGTATATAGAGTCTAATATCTAAAACTGAGTTAAAGTAACACACACATGAATTGAACCCATGTGTCTACCCAAAACATAAGCTCGTTGAGTATGTGCACTATTAACACATCTCGCCTAGGCGTGTTAAGATACAAAAATGTAGTAACCCTAAAACTTCGCTGTGTAACTGTTTTTTCTTATGTGGATGAAACAGATGCGAGATGGACGATATCTTGCTAGAGATGGACAGGATACTGAGGCCCGAAGGGAGTGTAATAATAAGGGACGATGTAGATATATTGGTGAAGGTGAAAAGGATAGCCGATGCTTTAAAATGGGACAGTCAGATCATAGACCACGAAGACGGACCCCTTGAAAGGGAGAAGCTTCTGTTTGCAGTAAAGTTATATTGGACAGCTCCGTCTCCTGAGCATGAAGATGACAGCAATAACGACGCCTCGTAGTAAAGCGAAATGTCGCTTATGGCGATATTTTTTCTCTTTTCATGTGCCTTTAGGTTATTTTTTACGTCGTTATTTTACCGGTAATTCTTTGAGATCTGTGAGCAAACTAAGGTTCTAGCTGAAGATCAAACAGTGGCACAGTGCAGATCCAATCCCGGGCCCCAGTAAATGGGTTGTACGAAAAATGGGTTATAAATGTTGTGGTCATTTGCCTCTCATCAAATGTAGGCATTGAAATTTGTTCTCTGTTGTAATTTTTGTTTATTATGTTCAAAATGTAGTTGGCATTGTACAAGTTGATCAGTGCACACACTGTTGTAATATTTCCACATTGAATCGTGCAATTATTTATCTTTGTCGATTCTATCTACTCTAATAATATAAGTTGGATGCAATGATGATTTATCCTACACTAACGACGAAGGATCGGCTTCCACAGCAGTTCATTTGTAACCATAGAGGATCCGCTTTCAATACACTTATATGTTGAATTTATAAGGATGGATATATTTGTTTTTGTAAATATGAAAGAAAGAAAATGTGAGAAAAGAACGAACAATAATGGTAAGATGTTTTGACGTCAAATAATTATTATTTTAAAAAATAATAAATAAATAATATTATAATTTAAATAAAAAATATTATAATTTAAATAAAACGAAAAAATATCAATACTGGCAGTGGAGATCCTAGATTACTAATGCCATTTCAGTTGTAACTCATCCAATAGTTTTTTCTGTCAATTGATCTACTATGACAAGGTTGCCACTTGAAAAAGTTGCATAGTCCAAAGTTTCTAGATCAAGGATTATGTCACCATTATAGAGGAAATTTTTTCAAAGATGGCGCTTTTGTGCCCACCATTTCACCCAACAAAAGGAGGAAACTCTAGACAATGAAACATGATGTAGAAAGGAATCTTAATTTTTCCTAAATGGCATGCATATTGACATTGTAAGCGGAATGGATGATGAAAGCTGAATTCCAGAGACAGTTTTGACTACTGGTATGTTCAATTATAAACATATGAAAACCGAATGTAACATTTCAAGCCCATTGTTGAATCTTCAATAGTTTTCAATACTAAGAACACGATCCCATGCAAACATGACACATGCAGCTGAGAAAAAGTAGTGGATACAGCGACAGCCACGTATGGATAAAACAAATTGGATTGCTTCGAATAACTTGAAAAAGTTTCCATTTTTTTGATGGGAAAATATTCAATATAAATTGCTGACTGTAATATCTTCTTTGATGAACCACATTGACATGCAACCAGAAATTAAAGATGTTGGTCCAAGAGTATCGCGTTTGAGGGGCCCATGTTGCATCAACTCCTACTCTTCTTCCTTTTCTTTTGATAAATCGTGGAGGGCGGCTTGAACATCTTCTTGTGTTGAAAGTTTGAAGCAGCCTTTGATCATGTCACTGTTTAGGTGGAAGAAGCATAGAAATCCCTATAAACAGTCATTGATTCTCCCTTTGTGAATTATCCTCGAAAAAACACAAAGAAGTTTCAAATATAGGAAGGTTAAGGAATAAAGTCTGGTGTATTTTTAGAGTGTGTCCAAAAAAAAAAACGTGATCTAATCATAAGTATTAAATATAATTAAAATGTGCTTATTTTATATGTGTATGAATAGAATATTACTCTTATTAGAAATTACATTTTATGATATATTTTGATTTCGATGACCTGATTTCTTAACATGGCGATCATTATTCAAGAAACATCCCGATCATTATTCCGTACTTGAAGAAACCTTGTCGTCAACTAACTTCTTTTGTCGCTTTGGTAGTCATTACTAAGCTCCATTTTCGGATTCAAGTTACGAAGGATCCAAACTCTAGATCTTAGGAGAAAATCGAGCTCCGTGTGTCATGATCTATGTACGTACTAATGGTGCAACATCCCTAGTCCCTTGGTGAATTTGGCATTGCCATAACCATATATAGGACCGCAATGGCTAAAGGGTGATGGTCCAATATTGCATCCCCATATGAACATATTTTATTTCATATGGTCCATCCCTTCATGCTCTGCCACCAAGTATGCCAAACTGAGCCAAAAATGTATAGGTCTACAATGTGTATACAGCTATCATTTAGGATGACACTTATCACATGCTTTATTATATGTTGTAGCCATTGTATGCAATGTTGTTTGCCTTGAAGCCAAGATTCAGCCCCTCATTCTTATTTGCTACAGTACATAGAAGAAGGCACATATTTTATCATACCCGATTTGAATCTATGATAGTCATGACTTCCGAAGTGTATCAAAGCTTTAAATTAATCTCACGGTGCATTAGATAGCGCGATATATTCTGGAGACCCGCAAATGCTTTAATTGTAGACGTGAGCTATTGGAGACTGTGGACCCTTAATCAACTAGTAATATGGAAAATTGGGACTTCGACCAAAACATGGAATAATGGAACTACCTCAATTCGCACGAATTTCACTCAACAAGACAAGCCAGAGTACTTGTTGGGCCTTTTCTCTTGGGCTTGAGATGAAGGGATACACGGGTCCAAGTTTTTTTTTTTAGTCTTGATTCCTCTAGAATAGACCCATTGCATGAATTGGGCTTCTGGACCAAGCTTAATGGGCTTGATTAGCCCAACTTAACTCTACTTTTGAGTATAAACTTTCATCCGAAATGTTAGCTCATGTTAGGCTTCATATGTTTTTGTTATTCATAAGATTCGAGCTCGATAATTTATCATCAACACTATTGGTTAAATAGTCAATTGAATCATGACCGAATTGAGGAAACATGCTTGTTTACTCTTCTAACTACTAGACTAACCACTTATCCAACACAATGGAGATGAGCTTCCTACAAAAACAGGCGATTCACACAAAAATGGACTATACACCATCGATCTCGTCCCTATAAAACGGGAATTAAATCACCACAATCATTCAAATAACTTCAGTTCACTACAAAGTTAAGCCGAAGTAACACATTCTACATGGCTACTTCAAAGACCCTCTTCCTCCTGCTGGTGATCGCATTAGCAGTTCAAGTCGCTAGATCACAAGAACAATGTCCAACGGAGATGGCACACCTCGGCGTGTGCGCACCATTCTTAGCTCCGGGTGCCGGTAAGCCGAACACAGACTGCTGCACTGCGCTTAAGGCAGTCACGAGCGATTGCCTTTGCAACACCGTCAAGATAGCTTCTCAGCTCCCTTCCTTATGCACCCCTCCGCAACCCATTTTCAGTTGCGGTATAGCTACGCTTTCCTTTATCACTTGCTTGAATTTTTGCGGCAACTTAATTCGCCATTGTCGTCATTGTCGTCGTTGTCTGTCATATGTTACATGATTTGTTTCGGTATTTCTTTTGCCACAGTGCTCTCAGCTTGAAGTCGGAGGCAGACGAATAACTGAAGTTCGGACATCACTTTATTCCTGGAACTTCTTTCGGTCACTTGGAAAAGTGATCAACAAGGGCAAGTGTATCTTGCTTAGCATTGAGGATTGTAGTTCTCTTGTTGTGAATCTGCAATGAGATGCCAATCATCTCCTTGGTATCATTAATAATAAATGAACTCAGTTCTTACAGGAACATTTGCATCAGTATTTTCTTTTCGCTTTTGACAAGAACTAATCACATAGTTAGCGGACAATTCTACATGCGAAGTGATGAGATATTTACAGAATCGCTTATATCTAGATGGGTATAACTCGGGAAATGGCGAACCATTTACAGGGCAAAAATCACAAAAAACTATGTTATGTTAGCACCCTCGGCTTCATTGTTAACAATGCACACCAAAATTTCATCAACTAACCGACATCAAGTAATGTTATTCATCGGGTATGAAAATTAAATTGACAAGTTCATTCATCACCGGAACCTTCAGTCGGATCCTAGAAGGCTTGTAGCAAGATGACTACCCTGTTTCTTATGCAAACGAGATATGTCTTCGTTCCCAGCTTAAAATACCATTTGCAACGATGTTTTAAAAATCACATATTAATCTGTACTTGGAAACACTTCTGTACAAAATAGTTTCCCTTCTTCCCACGAGCACTTTATGTGGACACCCTTTTCTCCGCGAAATTTTATTCTGTCCCATAAATAGTGATAAAGGTACCCTTGATAGTTACACGGCAATTTATGGTCCTCCACATATGCAAGTATCCCTTGGCAGGGGAGAAAAGATAAGTCTACCTTGACGTGTGTAACACTTGTATCCATCAAGTTTCTCAAGTACACTTCTCCCTCAATTTTTTTTTCTCCTACTATAACTAAAATTAGAAAATCAGAAACGAGAATATACTATTACTCGTCTGATGTTAGATAACTTTGGTACGATAAGTAGTTTATAAGATAGGCCATCAAACGATCAATAACCCAATCTGATCACACCCTCCTATGCTTTTTCATACGGACAACTTGAATGGATGATGCAGGTGATCTATCTCAGGACAACAACTAGATCTGACGTACGAGATCGATTGAACTATTAGAAACTGTTTCAACAATCTCATAAAAAAATATAATCCAATTCTCTAAAGCGATAAAAGAAGAGGATAGTCAAGATTTCGTCCATCTTAGATCTTATGCTTATGCTTGAAAACATTAATTGGATTGTTTTTGATACATAATATATTGTTTTAAGTTTTTTCCAAGGAATTACTCTTATAAAACTCAATTTATAAGATAGTGCAAGTGAAGTGGCTCCCCTTCTCTGAAACAAACAACTCTCCACTCATCTCCTTTCCTTCTTTCACACTCCACCACACCACTATTCTTTCTCAGACTCCCCACCCCGATTCACATTTCCCCCCAACAATGTCTCCACCACACAATCACCCCTAAAACCCTAAACCCCACCATGGGCAGAGCCTCAAGGTGGCTCAGCAAGCTCCTCGGCCGCAAAAAACCACCACCACCACCACCATCATCAGCACCACCCAAAAAATCCCAAATTCAAAGTAATGGGGAGAATAGAATTGGAGGTGGGGTGGAGGGTCTGGATCCGAGCGAGCACGCGATAGCGGTGGCGGCGGCGACTGCAGCGGTGGCAGAGGCGGCGATTGCAGCAGCGAGGGCTGCCGCGGAGGTGGTGAGGCTGACGAGTACCGGAGGAGGAGGAAGTGGAGGAGGGGGGAGGGGTGGGAGTGCGAGGAGGGTTGTGTCGTTGGAGGAGGTGGCTGCTGTCAAGGTCCAGTCGGCTTTTCGTGGATATCTGGTTAGTATTATCGACGTTATATCGACAGTACAATCTCTTGATAACTTTATGTTTCTTTGATTGATATGCTATTGATCTGAGTAATTTTCTGCTAAGAAATCAAAAAGTTGACTTATAAGAGAAAAGATTCAGAGATGATTGTTAGAAAGTGATTTGGTTACATCATCATTCCGTTTCTTTGTGGATTGGACGAATTGTTTATGAGAGGTTGTTTAGGTGGTGTGTTACGTTTTTGCCCTTGATGATGTTATGTTGCCTGGTTTCTAGCAGTTTGTATGTTTCCTATTTCTTTGTGCTTTATTTGGTGGATGTCATTTTCTTGCCAATTTTGTTGCTATAAGCAATTTTGGGGGGCGAAGATTGCTGCTATCAGCAATTTATGTTCTGTTTTGATGGATGTATCCTATTGTTGTGGTGATTTTACTAAATTCACGATTATGGAGCACTTGACAAGTTATGGTAGTTTTAGGGGCTACAATCAGAAATTCAGTGGTCTGAGTCATATCCTCTTAGGGTTTCAACCCTGGCTGACAGAATAACACAGGAGTGTTTCTGTTGACTGTTTTAGTGTCGATTGTATCTATCCTGCGTATATATTTTGACGCTTACCCGATGCTGATCTAAAACACAACTTCTGCGTATATACGGAGTAGTACATTTTTCTTAGGTATACACGAGTTCACCCGTCTCACCAAAACACTCGGCAACGTGCATGGTTTGGTTGGAAATGTTTTCTTTGGGATATTTAGTATGAACCTTGTGGACTACGTTTCTTTACAATCTTCCTTATACGCAGACCATTCATGTGGAACGCACAATGGAAGAAAGGACTACATCTTGTTGAAGCTCATGATGCCATACTAACTTGTGCTCCTAAATGGCAGGATTTGACGTAGAAGTACTAACTTTGTTAATCTTATCTAATCGGATGGATAGCGAGAGGTCTTAATGCGTTCCTACGGAGAGGTTCATCAATGATGAACTCTAATTCATAGATTGGACCAAAGTGTTGTGATCCTTCTGTTTGTCTTTGGTGTAACCATGAAAGTTGTTCTGATAATTAGCTTTGTGTGATGGTGTATACTAGTGAATGTGACTTCCCTAGAGATAGCCAAACAAACAGTAAAGTTTAAGCAACAGCAATGTAGCATGTGTTTTAGCTAAGAACTTTAATTTGACCAAGCATGGACTATTTATAAGTCCTCAGCCTTGGCATGTATTAACCTTCAACTTGTCCTTGTCCATCAGCATCCAAGGCTTGATTAGATGATACCCACTTTTCCTTGTGAACAGGGCATAACTGTCATTGATGGCATTGATTACTCTAGTTTGCTGCTCAGAATATGAAAGCTACTGCTATCACAGGCAAACTAGCTAGGTGCTCAGCATAACTGTTTTAGCTACTTTTAGATGGATCCGGTTTCACCTCTGTCATTATATGACCATAGCTGTGTGTCGTATTTCGTGGAATTGGTGTTGACTGAATTGTTGCCATTGTTTATTGTATTGTAACGGAATGGACCGAATTTTTTGGAAGCAGTAAGTGATAGTAAGTTGGACAGTTTAATGCATAAGAGGATTAAGCGTTAGCTTAAGCGAAATCAACATACAGTAAGCTGTGAGTGACTAGAAAAGAGCCTGCGACAAGTGTAGATGACTTCCTTGGGATAGCCGAACAATAAGCATATGGAGCATTATGTGTTAAGCTAGAAACATCATTTGATTAAGTGTGGTGTGTCCCTGTCCTTGGTCTTACCATGTATATTGTTGAGGATATGTGTGAGTAGATTTACCCACATCGACCGTGAAGAAAAAGAAAGAGTATAATATATATATATATATATATATATGATACATCCCACCGAACTGCCGAGCTGAATTTACAGATCTTATTATTTTGGAGATGTCATGAATTGCTCCAATTTAGTTATTTGGAATGGCCTAGTGACTTTTCTCTCTCTCTCTTTTTCCCCGAGGAAATCTGTTTCTGTTATCCATTGATTTCGATAATGGTCAAGGAATAATGTAGGGTTCATGGAAGAAGATTTTCAATTGATTGTGATTCTGGTTTAGGCGATGTTGAGATTGGCTAACAGTAAAATTTCTACTTGAGCATGCCAAGAATTATAGTTTTTCTGTTGTGTCCCATTTTGGGACACTGTTTACGGTTGCTAGCTAATTTCCTAATACTATAGCACAATTCGTTATTTATGTGATAGTACTATTTTCTTTCTATGGCCACTCTTGTTGGTGATCCGATGGGATAACTACTGATTGTTTGCGTGTTACCTTCCTGGGTTAAATTCTTGAAGGCGAGAAGGGCGTTGAAGGCCCTCAAGGGACTGGTTAAACTTCAGGCTCTTGTGAGGGGATATTTGGTCAGAAGACAAAGTGCTGATATGCTTCGCCGCATGCAAGCTATGGTTCGACTTCAGGCTCGGGCCAGGAGTAACCGTGTTCAGAGCAAAGACTTCTCTCAATTTGTAAGACTGCTCTTTAATCTCATGTCTCGCTGAGTTATTTGTTTACAGGAATATCAGATTTTGTATTTATCGGAGTACTCAAGGTGTGTGCGTTAACCCTTCCATCTGCAGGGGTTTGAATATCCAACGAGGTACCGACTCCATGCACGCAAGACAAATTTTGATGGATCCTCTTTCATGAAGGTTATATTTTGATGTAAAATACTGTTGCCGCTTCTCTTGATTGTTCATTAGAATTACGATTTGAAACACCTCCAATCCCTCCTAAGATTGTACCGTATCCATGTTTTTTTCTTTTAGACCGACATGCAATCAGTCAACCAACTAGTTTTGAATTGGTAGGTATAGTTGATCCGTTTGTAACACTCGCGAGTTTTCTCTTTGGAATAGCTTTTTCATGTTGCATTAAGCTGGTTTATAAGTCACTGTGGCCTTTCCCAGCTTTTCACCTATTGTTCTTCTGCCATGCAGAGAATGGGTTCAGCTTCAAAGATAATGAAGGCAAGGACACCAGAGCAAGCACTTTCAGCCTCCAAATTGCTCGAGAACTCGATAGAAATGTCAAGAAGTGGCCAGTGGCGGATGAACCCTAAGTTTCTCGATGATGAGAAAACTGATAAGATCCTCGAAGTAGATAGTTGGAAGCCTAACTTGAAGCCCCGTCGAGGAAGAACCAGGACCTGCATCTCAAGCTCTGACCACCAGGAACACAGCTTCTCAGCATCAGATACCATCGCAAACTACTCTACAAGCCACCTTCAGCAACCAACCGCTAGTCCCTTTTCTGATCAGGAAGTCTCATCCATGAGATCATTGAACTTCCCACTAGAAGCATCTACTGCAGAGAGCAGCCCACAGATGGACTCTGTCCATTCCAGGCCGGGAAGCAGCATCAGGAGGTCGAGGAGAAATGAATCATCTACAAGCTTCCTTAGTAGCTTTGGCCATCCAAATTATATGGCCTACACGGAATCCTCGAAAGCGAGGGTCAGGTGCCATAGTGCCCCTAGGCAGAGGCCGGAGAACGAGAAGTCTCGATCTACCAGGAGAACTGACTCCGTACTTCAGGATCGCATGTCCCACTTGAGAAGTTCGGATCATGATGGCAGTTGTTCCACTAGGAGGTTTTACTCGGATTCTGGCCGTGTCGATAGACTCGTGATTCCTATCGAAGGGGATGTTATGGGATACAAGTATTTCTAAGGCAACTGCAGTTTCATGTCAAGAACGTAGGCAAAAGCTAGGCTAAAGTGAAGAATGGACTAACATTTACTTTTTTCCACATGGAAATATGTGTTTATATATTTATTGTATCGAATGTTAAGACTCTGATATAATGTTTTAAGTAGTCAAATGCCTCGAGTTGTTGCTACGAATAAAAATGTTCAATGCTCTGATATGTCCGTGCAGTCGTGCACAAGACATGTAAACTGTTTTAATCATCTCACCCTCAGAGAGCACCAAAACAAATTTTCATTGTCAAAATGCACAACTTGTGCAATATAGTCATCATTAAGCCAAAATGCTACAATCCCAACTTCTAGTCGTATGAAGTCTGCCACTATCTTCTCCTCATCAGAGCTCAGTATCAGGGGATGCTGCAGATACATAATACAAAACACCATTAGCACTGATCAACATTCACAATCAGCTTTCTATATTAAAGATCTACGGTTGAGAGAACACTTACTAGTTACAGTCCGTGTTTGGCTCGATGACGAACCCCAAAGAAACTCCACAAAAGCCAGGCAATGTGGCCAAGGCAGTCGAGCCGGGGTTATAAGCAGCAACCAAACCCATGAAGCAGTGGCATATGGATCTCCTGTCTTCAGGTACATTGACAAGGCTGTTTAGGCTCGACACTGCATCACAGCATGGTGAGCCAGGGATAGGATCAGGACTCCCATATGTGATGAATGTAGAGCACGTCGACAAGAGTTGGGTCACGGTATTGCAGTCGACTACAGCAGGCACCAGACTGGCCAATGACAGGAGGATCAAGGACGCAATCAGTGCCACGGGGAGGGAGTTGTACTGACTCATTCTATTCAGGGAGAGCTGATGGACCTCGGCGTTTCTTGAAGACAAAGATGATATATTAACCACTCCGTATACAGAGAGGAGAGTTGGTAAGCAACGAAGTTGGTGTTGCTTCACATGAAGAATACATGAGTTTTCCACACCTTAGCCAGGCACCGTAAACATGTACTGGACTGGACATCTAAGGTAACTACTAATCTCTGCCAATCGACCAAATAAAATTGAGAATTCGTTCTTCTTCTTCCACACCGCAGCACTCGACAATAAATAATCTAACATCAGGCTGGCCGTGGTTGAACTCAGGATTCAGAAGAACTGGGAATAAAGAATCAAACCCAATATAAACTATAGCAAAGAGAAATTCACCAACAAAATGTTGGCGGAGTTGTACAAGAAGAAAGGAACAGAGCTCGGTACATGCTACTAGTTCTAACTACGCATTTACACACGGTAATTCACCAAGAACACAAACACCACATCTAATACATACATGAAGAGCAACTTAAAGAAAACCTCAGAGGTATACAGGAAGGCGAATAGATGAACGGTAGGTTAGCATTTCGATCACACGTTGCACTTCCATTTAGAGGTGGGCACACAGGTAAGGTATCGACACCAATGGCAGTGATAATAGCCATTTCCACCATGGAACAGCATCACCAGTTCCACCGTGATTCTGCATAGAATTCCCAAGACATTGAAGCAAAGTCAGAAATGCAAATAGCATCGCCAGCACTTCACAAAATAAGGTCGGAGTTGGCAAAAGGACCTCTAATGCAAATACGATTTCGCAACATGACTTATTCACTATTTGGGTTCATAAGATATGCAAATGTTATCTTAAAGGCAGTAGGTGAATGTGAATCAGTTTAGGCGCTAAACTGTTTCCTTGGTCAGGATTCAAATCCTCCACATCCGAGTTTAACCCAACTGCAACAACCTAAATTACCTTACAAAAAGCAATATGACTATTGATAGTACTCTCATGATATATGACCCTTCAAAATTGAATAACACCAAAGCACGCGTGATTTTATTTTTTCAGTTGCCACTGCTCGGATAATATCAACTTACCCATAAACGACCAAGCATAAGGAGATCACTCCAAGCTCGACCCTGGCTCATCAACCATTCAATGTGAGGACGAGGTAGTATGACGAAGCCAAGGAAGAATCCCGTAAGGAATCCACCAATGTGGGCAAAGTTGTCGACATGAGGAAGAACCCCAACAGCTAGGTTGATCAGAACCACAAGCAAAAGTGTTACTAGTGCTGCAACCTATAAGAACAGAGTGTGTTAATCAATGTGACATACTCACATAAGAAAATTAAATCCGCTCAAAACATCACCGCTATCAGGGATAAGGATGCTCAAAGTGCAAAAACATGACACTACAAAAAAAAAAAAAAAAATCTTTTCAAGAAATGCTAGAAAAGATGACGGAGAATGTATGCTGCATCACCGTTACATTACCTTGTTTGTGTATATGGTCCAGTTCGTGATAAGCTCTGAAAGCATAGCTCCAAGGAGCCCAAAAAGGGCACCGGAGGCCCCCACGGAGATGTTGTTCTAAATAAATAGAGAAGAAAGTATGCTGCCCCCAAAACCAGATACAACGTAGATTATCCCGATCTTAACTGCAATCATAATATGCAAAGGAAATAAAATTAAAATTAACCAAGAAAAGTAGCAATAAGAGTGCAGAATTACTGAAAGTCAGAGAACAAAAGCATGACTTTCTTCAGACATGAGAACTTTTATACACGAAAGAGAAGAACTCTTGCATCTGGAACGGGGGAAAGGGTTAAATACCGAAGCCAAACTGCTGTTCGAGGCGAATACCGATGACGACCAAATTCAACATGTTAACAAGAAGGTGGATGAGACCAGCATGTAGCCACATACAAGTTAGAAGCCTCCATGGTTATGAACAATTTTCGACCAGTCAAGTGCTCCCATCTTCTCCAATCTATTTAAAATAAAAATACATATCAGAATTTCAGTTTGTTTTAATATTATTCTCTCCGCTCCATATATTTTATATCATCTACATATTTTTTATTATTATATACGTATGAATATAAATCTCGTTTTCATATCAAATCACGATCGTCCCGCAGAATGAATTATGTTAAATTATATAACTTATATAAGCATTGATGATTCGCGATAAATTTAGAAAAAAAACTACATTGACGTTGCATGCGCGTCAACTTTATATCACGCACGGCCAAAATTTTAAGGTTTGTAAAATTAGAGGAACCGTACAACACAAACCCTTCTTCGTTCACTTTTTTTTTGTTATGCTCCACTAACATCAAGATTGCTTTTCTTCTGGACCAGAACACAGACATGACTTCTTAAGAGTGTAAAATCAGCTCAAAGATTTCGTAAATTGGTTGTAACCAATTCCTTGATCAAACTGGACATTTGCTGAAAATGTTACTTGTACAGGACGCTCAAAGTTCAGCAAAGAAAATTTTAGCTCGACAAAAAATCATTTCTTGTTATCAATATATAACATGGGCTCGACAAAAACCGGAGTTGTTCATGGGGTCGTCGGGGGTCCTCGGTTGGGTGAATGTCCGGAGTGGTCGGGGGTGGTGGTCGTTGGTGTGAGGGAAAGGAAAGGTTCACCCAGGGAAAGGAAAGTACATGCGGGGAAAAAGAGCTTTTTTTTATAATATAATTTCAGCGACGATTGCTATTTTTTATCTTGCTATCGTTTTCGTCGTTACAGTTGCGATTGACATAAATAAATTTACTGATGAAATTTAAAAATGGTCGCAACATTCTTTTTTAGTGAGAATACGCAATTCCTTTTCCTATTGTCTGTTTGGTTATCAATACCAACCAATGGAGTTTGGCCGAGTTTTCAATTAGTGTACAAATGCAAACGATTATGAGGAAGTTGCACAGGAAGAATCGAAAGAATATATTAAAGAGAGCAGCAATGACAGCAATCTGGCTTTCGTTATGGCATTCCTCCTCCTCATCGCCCCCTGCGCCACAATAGCTTATTATTTTTCGACTCACCCGGCCAAATGCGATCTTGGTACTTGAACCTTATAGTTTTTTCGGGGGTCGATGCCCCACCACCACCACCATGGAAATCGCGTTCTCTTTGGGGACGGCGTCGACGACGCCCTCGAATCCCGTAACGGGTGGCACCATGGCTTTTAGTGCCTTGCCTGTAGTTACAACCTTCTTGTCTTAGTATCGCCTGCTCCACTGGTCTTTGACTCTCGTCAATCCTTGGGTATCATGGCCGGGCATCCTATATTACGGTATCGAGATTAATACAGGATGAAATTGAAGTCTCTCTAGGATACCCGCATCAAACCAATATATGCTCCTATATTATACTCCTATCATATTTAAATATATAATTGAGATGTAAGGGATTTTTTTTGTTGATACGCTACGTCACTTTATTTTCGATTGATTTATATGTATTAATTTTTTATTAATTGATATATGTTATTTTTTTATTAGTTTATTTCACGATGAATTAATATTATGTTGGTCTCGGGCTTGGCTCGGTCTTGCCCTGGAATTGGCTCAGGAGCTCAACCAAGATAGGGTCGTTCGTCTTTTGCTGGGCTTCTTAGGCCCTTTAGGTAGTGTCAGATCCACCCCCGTCTTTAAAAGTCTGATGAAAATCATATTTCCTTTTCTTTTCTTTTTTTTTCTAATTTTGAAAATCATCTAATTAGTTTATTACAAAATTGTTACACGTACAAACCTGATATTCAAGTACCGCTTTCTTGAAAATTGCTTACTTAGTTCAAGGTTTCGTCATAGTGCGTGTGATATGTAAAAGAAGAATTCACGAATATGGTATTATAAAAGAAACTTATTTAGGATAACGTGACGTCATATATTGTTTGCTAAATTGGAACGACAAATCAGAATCTACAGCATTAATCGCAAAGAATTTCAATTCTAATAATTGCTTAAAGTCAAGTTAGAAGAAGCGTGTAATATTTTCACGCGCATGGAGATAAGTTGATATGGAACCAAATCAAATGCGCTACTTAATTGATTACCGGTCACTCCGTAGATCTTACCACATGTTTAATGGAAATCCTCTAGGCTTATGAGATCTCAACTAGTTTGATGCAAAGCATGAAATCGTGAATAATAAACATAAAAAATACGAATTTTTTTGCAAGAATTTGGCATGATTTGAACTTATAAAGAAAACAATACGACACAAGTCTAAGATGTTTTAATATTTCGAAGTAGAGTCGATGAACTAAAATCAGATAGTATTTGACTGGAGACTGCATGAGATCCAACCTTAAGGTGCATTAGACCTTGTTCGATTTCTTTTGGTTCCATTTTTTTTTTTACACAAAGCACAAGTGTAAATGGTTTTCATGTTCAGGGATGAGCTCTCCATTATGTTTCCATGTAATTGTAGATAATATAGTGGACAAAACTCAAAACCCCATAAAGCATAATCTACCCAACCAAAAAAAGAATAGTTGACTTCGAGTTGTACTATTCTCAGCGACGTGAGCTGCACACGCGCCTTGGTGGGAGTGGTTCTATCAAGCCCAAAGGCAACATGAGAAAAATGAAACGGTCACACTTTGTTTCCTTTTCCTTTAATTTTAACTTAGGGAATTTTCATAATATCACTTGTAATTTAGACCTATGATAGATGACTATGTGGCTTTTGAAAATTGGTTGATCCTCCTATATAGTTTTGTACATAATATTGGAAATTATGGTAGATTTCTTGTTTTTTTTTTTTTTTTTTGAAATATCGATAGATAACTATGATTTTTTTATATATATTGTCATGTTTTTCGCAATACTAAAACAACACAAGTTGAAAGCTGATTGAGAGATAATCAAATTATCCGACCAGTCTTTCTCCTCTCCTGAAAGGAAGAAGGTAATCAGCTTATTGATTTTGAGGTACTTTGCTTATGTTGTTATGTTTTCTATGTCGTCTTTAGTTCTTCGTTCAACCAAATATAGTTTCACATTGGATCATTTTCTTGAGGAATGTGATCTAAGCTAAGTTGTCGTTTCAGTAAGATTGAATTCAATGTGGGGTTCATTGTTCATGCTTAAATTTTAGTGGGTGCTGTTTTCTGTTCCTTTTTGTTGGTTGTATAATTTCATCTATCGTGATTTGTGAACCAAATTATATTATCTCAAAAGCTCATATCAAGCTAGTGCTAGATTCGTCGACTTAATAAAAAACAAATTTCCTCGGATGAGATATCGATCTTCCAATGTCTTTGAAGTTTGACAACAATTTTATCAGATTTTTTATTTCAAAAACCTTTTAGTTTAGAGGTCATTAGCTGATTGATGACTTGTATTACATGTAGGAACGTGGCCTTTGCATTATAGTTTATGCACATGAGAATTTACTAATCTACCTAACCAAAAACGTTTTTCAAGTGATCAATCTCAGGTTGTATTCTTAACTATTTTTTAATCTTCTTTTTTTTCTCAACTCTTCCCTTTATTTTCTCCTCGAAATTATCAGCTCTTATGAGCTATGTCTACTTCAACAATTGTTTTAGGGCAATGATATCGATCTGTTCGGATCATGTCAATGTCTATGTTATTGTAATAACTGTATGACATCTCGAACGGTGATCTTGAAATAATCAATTGTCATCGTTTGATAGACTGTTAGACTAGATAGTCGGAGCAAACCGTTTATCAACATCCATCGAATCTCAAAGTTTTTTGAGTCTTGTAATGCTTTAGCGTGGATCTTATTAGTATTTGATGTGATAAATGGGGAAACCATGATGGGATTCGATCGATATTGGAAGATTTATGAACAGAAGTTTACTCACAATAAACGTTTTTCTTTTTTAGTTTCCCAAGGTGTTTTTATGGTTGTTTTACCAAGGTTCATGGATACCATTTTATGATTATTGATATCAATACCAAGTATGCAGTCATATGTAAGATGTGGATGCTAGTATTATTTTGGTTTCCTAATTCGAGAAAGATCAAATGAGTTGCTAACAATAGACTCCTTCGGTCTCAAATTAGATAGGATCATTTGATTTGATGTGCAAATTTATGTGTTTGTTGAAGTTTTATATATGTTAATAAAAAAATCTGAATTTTTATAATGATAGTATTTAGTTGCATTTACTTTATCGATTAAGTAAGCAAGTAGTGGACGGTAAGTGACAGAGGATGATGAATTAGTTTTTTTTTCTTCTAAAAATGAGATTTTTTTTTTCAAAAGAGGAAATGTTGTAAATATTTGGAACAATCCAATTTTAAAAAGTGATTCATGTATTGAGGTTGTATTTAGAGAGATCCACCGGCGAGGAGTTGATCTAGAAATCCTTGTATCTTATAATCATCACCGTTAGAAACATAGAACAAAACTTTAACAATACAACTAGCTAATGACACATTCTAGTTTCCCTTAAAAAAAAGAGTGTAATTTTTTTTTCTTTAGAAATTAGAGAGAAAAACGTACAAAAAATTGAAAACAAGGAAAAACTGTTTTTTTTTTTTTTATAGATGACTAGAGTTTAAGAAATATTAACTACAATAATTTTTATGCAGTTTTTCTAAACTCTTCTTTCCTTTGATTGGTTTTTCATGGGGTACACATAATTTGATGATAAATTTCTAAAATCAAGGATAGGCATGAGTGTGTGTTAAAAGATGACGGCAGAAATAGTTTTGTTAGGCATTGAATTCAAGTCACTCTTTCGTTAACCATTATGTTAAAGGTTGTTGTAACTATATTCAGATGACTATTGCAACAACTAAGAAAAGTTCTCTGAAGGTAGTTTTTCCCTTAGATTCATAAAAAGTGAATATCTATATAATCAATTTAGTGTTCTTTAATTTCAAGTTATTAATTCGAATTTGTGATGTAGTGACTGTTATTTTATTTTCTAGATAAATGTGATGCAGTGACTGTTATTGCAATGAAAAATGAAAAACTAAAAATCCCATCTTATACAAGAACACTACGCACGAAACTTGGACTTATTTTCAATAACGGTCCGACTTGTAATGATCGTCCAAACTTTGGTGCAGACCAATATGACGAGAGGTAACCGCAATCGGGGAATACCAAATGACCAATTTGCCCCTGCCGGTTCTGCAAATGGGTCGGGAAGCGACACCAACAATTGGTACTCGTCGAATGACAAAGACGAGTACGAGGAAGAAGAGGCCGAAGGATCGAGCAGGATGCAAAGTCGGATTAAAAAGAAAAGGCACAAGCCTCATCAGATCAAAGAGCTCGACAGGTAAAAACGACAGGTCAAGGAAGCTTAGAATAGACTTCTCATGTCACGAAATAGCTAGTCCTAATGTTGGTGCATATGAACGTTATCGACTTAAATATTCTTTAAGGGTCGTGAGATACTCGAGCTGTAACTTTAACATGGATTTGTCATGTGAGTTTAATCTGAGTGGTGTGTATGTATGAATCAAGATCATCTTTAACCCAAAACGCTAAACAATGACGCTTATGAATCATGAGTACTCTTATATCATCCGTTTTAGATTTTTAATAAGATTGATTTCTTAATATAATTTCATACTGGATCATGAGTTTAATCTTTACCTTTTCCTATTTATTTGTCGTTATGTGGTTAACTAACACTTTTTTTTTTTTTTTTCAATGGGTGCACAATCTCGATTTTGTTATGGGAGTAAGTAACAACTAAGTTAAAACAATGAATGCCTTTCCTTTTCCTTTGTATCATGCATGGAATTAATGTGTGATTTTTAATTAATGATTCCATTTTCTTCTGTGATGTTGTTTTTCGGTAGGTTCTTTAGTTTGTGTCCTCATCCTGATGAAAAGCAAAGGGCTGAGCTGGGAAGGAGAATAGCGTTGGATCCTATGCAAGTCAAGTTTTGGTTTCAGAACAAACGTACCCAAACCAAGGTATCCCTCGTTCGTTATATATAGACCTCGTTTGGTGCAGGAGCGAGATAAGATCTAAACCTCAAAACATGTACTTTGGACTCGATCGGGAGACGAGGCATTACTATCAACTTTAACGAATTGTCTAAATACGAATTCTGTTCATATTAAATTACAAATTAATAATATCCATCTATGTATGTATATCACAAACATGACTATTTGATGGAACAAAGTCATAACATTGTGTGAAAGTCGATATGACACCACTTCATTAGTCATAATCGAGTTATCACAATCTAGACAAACTTCATATGTAGTTTTTAATCCTTTCTGGTTATGAATCAGAATGTCTTCAATTCAAGTTCCTTGACGACTTGCATAATTGTAATGCAGTCCAAAGTCCTACAGTATGAGAACAAAGAGCTGCGCGAAGAGTATGACAGACTTGTCAAGGAGAACATGATGCTGAGGAGAGCCTTTGTGAACCCCATCTGCACCAAATGCGGCGGTAGGGACATCCTCGTCGACTTATCCCTCCACGACGAGCACTTGAGGGATGAGAACGCGAAGCTGAAGGAACAACTATCAGGAATGTGGGCCGTGGCAGAGACCATCATGGGCAAGTCACAAGCCAAAGCTGCATTCTCCAACTTTAACTTGCCTATCGAGATCAGGAAGACGGAGCCCCTGGGTTCTGGTGCTGTTGTTGCAGCTTGGCAAAGTTCTCTTGGTGTCCAAGTTCCAGGATCCTCGAACGGGGTCCAATCAGAAGGTCATGATCTTGACTACAACAGTTCGCCGTATCTTGCTATCATGATTTCCCATATGCAGGAGTTGCTGGCCTTGGCTCAGAAGGATGAGGCTTTGTGGTATAAGTTATTTGATGGTGGGAAGGATATTTTGAACATGGAGGAGTATTCCAAAAGGTTTTCCCCTTTCAGTGATCAAGCAACTGCTCCTGGGTTCGTCACTCATGCGACTAGAGAGTCTGCTGTGGTCCCCATTACTGCATCAGAGCTCGCCAAGGCCTTCATGTCATGTGTAAGTTATTGCTAGCTAGTAATTAGACATCCCTTCATCATGATAAGCATTGTCAACTGTTCTCCCAAAGGTTAGATTTCTTCTTTTATTTCAATTTAAGAACCAGTAACCATTATCCTTTAGTTGCATACTCCTAATTAAATCATTGTGCATTTATTAGTCCATATAACCACAATCCAGGTAAACTTACTACGAGGTAATGAAACCATGTTACAGGACGACCGTGAGGTCAATATCTTAGTTGAGGGTTCATATTAAATCTGCTGACACTGATGCCGTCATAGATAGATTATCTGATCAGCACTTCTATGCATTGAACTGTATGTACTGTTTGATTCTGTTAACAAACTGCAACGACCGAAGCATTTTTCTTGTTCTATGATAAACTAGGACCGGTGGGTCGAGCTGTTTCCTGGTATGATCAGCCAAGCGACAATCCACGAGCAGTTATGCAGTGGCGAAGCAGGCGAGCTGCAAATGGCAAGTGCAATTTTCTTTCTTGCTTTTCTTTCTTATTTAGTTTCTCCTGTACCTGTAGGTCTTGGTATTGACAGTACCCTTGTTGATAAATACCTGAGCTAACAGATGAGTGCTGAGTTCCTCTTTCCATCGCCATTCGTCCCTTTAAGGCGGGACAAGTTCATTCGGTACAGCGTCCAGCATCAGGGTACATGGATTGTGGTCGATTCCTCCGTCGAGAACATGGCAGAGGGTTTCTATGCAAACACCATGAAGTGCAGAAGACTACCTTCTGGTATAATTATTCAAGACTTGAACAATGAATCCTCCTTGGTAATCTTCACCTATTTCCTGGTTCTGTATAGTTCTCGTAATTGTCAATTTCCGCCTTCAATCCTAACTGGATTAACATATGTTGGATTCTAAGGTGACATGGATAGAACATCTTGAGTATGATGAAACTTGTGCGCACCCTATGTATCGGGCACTGTTGCGCTCTGGGGTCGCCTTTAGTGCACACCGGTGGCTTGCTACACTCAAACGACAATGTGAATGTTGCGCCATCATTCCCAAAAACATCATAATCAGTGGTGAATCAGGTGCGTCTCTCTTTTAATCATAAATGTTGTTTCACTTATACGATGACTTTGCGCTAGAACCTAAATTAAAGTTGATCTTCGACTTGGCTTTTGCGAACCACATGTGTTGCTGAACCGGCACTACAAGGAGGATTTGAGACCAGAATTGGACCTCCGTCATGGAGGTTGAGTCCGTGAACCATTTGTTAATGTAGTATGTTGATGTAGTCAAGTAATTGGCCTTGACATCTAATCCTCAAATCCCGATGAGCCCTGTTTTCTTATACTTCTGTTTGTTTGAAGGAGCAATGACCGAGGCAGGAACTAGAAGCGTAGTGAAGCTAGCCGGGCGCATGAATGCAAGCTTTGGTTCTGCAATATGTGGTTCGTCGAAGCAGGGTTGGAAGAAGATTAACATGATGATTGAAGAAGACACACAAATGATGACTCGTTCCAACTGCAGGAATCCCGGGGAGCCAATTGGTGTTGTGCTGAGCATGGCAAAGTCCATTCGCTTGCCTGTGTCAAGAGCGGAGCTCTTTAGTTTCCTGTCAGATCTATCAACTCGTGGCAAGTGGTGCATCTTGTCATATGGAGCATATATGCTGGAGTTTGCACGCATCTCTCATTGTCAGGACACCATGGATTCCATCACCGTCCTCTATCCTCCCGTAAGTCGAATTTAACATTTCTTATTTCCATTACACAAGAGTTTATAGTAGATCATTTCACTCAACTTCTAGGTACATTGCTCAACTGGTTTAGAGTTCACAGCAGATTATTCCATTTTGTAACGTCTATATATATATACTTTTATAGGCTGCGCCAGAGACCGAGAAAAACATGCTCATATTGCAACAAGCATGGACGGATGAAACCGGTTCTCTCATGGTCTATGCTCCACTTGAAGTGGATAAAATCACAGCGATCATGAGTGGCGAAGGGAACCCTGATATCATCACTATTCTTCCCTCAGGATTTGCCATTGCAGACGCCCTTGATGACTCCAGTATCCAGGACATCCAAGGAGGCTCCCCTTGCACCAGCGGCTCCATACTAACTATGAATTTGCAAGTACTTTACAGCAACAATCCAGGAGAAGATCCGACTCCTGACTTTGTCAAAGTCGTCAATGACCTCTTCTGTCATACCATCAACGAGATCAAAGCAGCCCTTAGCTGCAGCTGATGTTAATTAGAAAAGCTTTGTTGTATGTTCCAAAAACCGCATAGAAACAGGCATGAAACCTATGCTGTGGATTTTGCAAATGTTAAAGGGGGTGAAAGCCCAGGTATGAATAAGAGAATAAGATCAGCTTTTGAACTTAGGCCGTGATGACGATGGTTTTGCTGTTTTCTTGCTATAAGTCTCGGTTGGTCAAAGAGTAGACTTTATTATGGATATGTGCTGGCTCTTGTGATCAGGGGTCAGGTTAAGCAACCCTTCCGAGGAATGCACAAGATTATGTGGACTTGTTGATCTTCTACGAGAGATTGGATGATACATAAGATTATGGCCATAATCACAAGCAACCCCATTCGAGGCTCCGTTTCTAAACTACAATAGACTTGAAATTACCAAAGCAGCTTACACGAATCAAATGGAAAAAATAGTAAAGGACTCATGACGAAAATTCTATATAGTGTGACATATCTATACTCAGAACACATATTTAACGGATACTCTAAGAAGCAAGTGATAATGTTAACACACAGTTTTCTAACTTCAGATCATTGACAACTACGTGTATGACGGTTATTGTTGAAAAAAGAATCTTGAAAACGTCATCACCAAATCTTAATAACTGGAGTCAGTATAACCAACAATTAACAAATGTTCTTGGTGATTCATGTTGAAGGCAAATGGGTCTAATCTTTCCAATGTTGCAGAAGTGAAGGGCTCTTTGATGCCATAGCTATAGGCCTCATTGCTGTTTCTTTTCATATTCCTCTTCCTTTTTTATCTCACACACCCATCAAGATCCAACAAACACCAAACCCTAGGACACCGAGAACCATGATGCACCATTTGATCCTCACATACAAAAACCTAATCCTACAATTAGCACTCACAATCTCACTAACCCTATTTCTCCATTTCCTCCGTCTCCCTTCCCTTTTTCTCCAAGGACGCAACACATACATCCACCCAGATGATGTCAACCCCACAAAGTCAACTACATCATCTTCATCATCAGGTCCAAGGTTTACCATTAAAAGACCGGATAATGATGAAAACAAGGGAGGGTCTGAGTTGAGGAACAGGAAGAAGTTGGGGAAAGAGTAATCTGTTGGGTTTGATGAGAGCAAAGCTCAGATCTTTAGGTTGAGGTTGGGTGATGCCCGGTTGGTTTCTAGGATCCATTTTGATAGTTATAGGAGTTGTTTCAATTGGGTGGTTTTGGGTTGTTTTGGGTTGTTCATGTTTCTTGTTGCAATTGTGGTTAAATATGGAAGATGGTGATGGGACTGTGGTTTTGAGGAATGGGACTGTGGTTCCCGTTCTTGTTGGGGTTTCGGGTGTGGCTAGGGTTTATGTTTCGCTTGTTCGTGTTTCGTTGGAGGGATCGGCGTTTAGGCGATCCGAGTAGCAGTTGGGAGTGATTGTGGGGATGTTGGGGTTTGTTGTGGGGATAGTGATTGCTTTGGGAGTGTTTCCGTCCATTTTGGACTTCAGATTTGATGGTGTTGATGCATATGCGAGCTTTGTCATAGCTCTTCCATGTGGTTCTCTTGCGGAGTTTTTATTTCTCCGGACGGGGAAGAATGCGAAGGCTTTTTGGCTCGGCACGGTACAAGATCTCACGGCTGAAATGAATCAATTCATCATGAGAGAGAATTTTCAGATAGACCACACAACATGTTCTAACAGACATTTTTCAGCAACGATATTCGCTAGCTCAAGTCCTTCATTTAGCATCCTTCCATTTGAAATCAGGACAAAGAGTTAAAAAGAACAAGAAAAGAGAATTAAAAAAATGGAACAATAACTATAAGATGAAGGCTATCCAAATGGAACAAAAGAACAGGTTAAAGGCATAACATATAAAACAGGAAGACTAGACAAAGTCACCGGGAACCCAACGGTGACCCCAAAGTTCTAATATGATCTGATGGATGGATACATTTCTCTAGAAATGTTTGGTATGTTAGAAACCGGTATATCGGAATGCGAAGGGTAAGAAGCACAATAACTATCAATACGGAGAGAATATATGTGTCGAGCAACTCATTTATGATAGTCCAGAATCAATTTAAGTAAATACTAAAATACTAGAAACCACAATCTTTCGTACTCCTTCCGTCCCAACGCTTTGACTTGCTGTCAATTGAGCTGTTATGCTCTTTCCAGAACTTAGATATGTTTTTCCCTAGGTACCACAATTTTGGGTCTGTAACTTTCTACTCGTAATTTTACTACCAAGATGTACAAGAAAACGAAAAGGGCATTATCGATAATTGATGAAAATGCCTCTTTTATTGATCGATGAGTTGTAAAATAAATAAAATAGTGTTAGTACAGTCATGATAGTCAACAGTGTCGATCAAAACGTTAACCTTACTTTCGAACAAAAAAAAGAAAGAAAAGAGTTAACGTTACTCACCCTAACAACCTAACACAACAACAACAACAACAAAGGAAAAAAAAAACCCACAGTTCGATACCAAAATCAAAGCGAACAGCGTAATCTGATCAAGCAATGATGGATTGAATATTGAATCAGTTGAGATACCAATGGCTAGCATAGTAATGAAAGATGAGCAACATGCTCCTCATAAAAGCCATAGGATGATGGAACAATCATGAGATCATTCACTTCTCAGTAACAAAGGAAGATCGAGAAAACATACTCAGCCCAATCGAAGGCATTGTCCAGGGCGGCATGAAAGGACCCACCATCGAAAGGAGCAGCCGGGTTGGGGTCACAAGCTATCCACCATCCAACCGGAACCGGAACTCCTAACGATGTTTCATTTTTAAAAAGAAATTCCAAAGGTTTTTTTTTTTGGTCAACCGAATAATCCGTAAATCCGGAGGATTTTTTAAATCAATTTTCGCTGATCCCACCACAAAATAACTCCGCATCCCTTGACCTCTCATTTTCTTGGAGGAGTTGATTGATCTTAACGATGTTTAACTCATCTTGAAACATGAATACAAAATCATCTTCCATTATGAATGAATTCCAATGATTCTGAAACATGAACACAGGCTTGACAAATTAATTACAGAATCCATCTAAACGACTGGACTTAAATACATATCAGCGTAGTACATAAACTTTCTTGCATAATTTGTTTTGCCTGGGATCCCCAACCATTATTTACTTGATATTCGCCTTGGTACCCAAGTGGTTCGTTATGAAGACAGACGGATTGCCATCTCCGCATTAACCACCTCCATTGTAATCAGCTGTCACGGAGTTCTCATTGGCAGCATATAGAATAACCACATAAGTTGCATAGAGCTGTTTATAACCTAGTCATGGAGCACAATCTGTATATTGTTTACAGCGCATCAAGATTATTATCCCACATAAGTCCTAAAAAAGGATGATGTAGACAATAAAGGGCTGAAAGTCGAGAGACCCCTTTAGTCTCACGCTTGGCGCTTCACAAACTATGAGGCACGGTTATAAGTGAATTGGATATTCTATAGTCTAATGCCCGTCCAAATCCAAATGTTATCTAGGGATATTGAAGACCAAAATTTGCTGCTCGAATGTGTCTTGACAGTCAGAGCAGCCCATATCAGCAAAGGCTGTTATATACATATCAACTGCACTGAGTTGATGCAAGCATTCTTTCTAACCTCAGTTTCATTGAGATCCATATCCTCATCAGTAGCATCACAATCATGACTACCGATGTCCAAGTCCGAGTCTCTCTCACCTTCCCTATCTCCCCTATAGTAATTTTCTGTGTCACTACAACCAAACGGTTCATCGTCTGAATTCTCCCTTTTTCTCAAGCCAAAGTCATTCTCGTTCCCTCTCCTCCTAAAACTCACCAGTTGCTTATCCAATGGTGCCTTCCTCGGGCTAAACAAAACCCACCCACCCAAATATCTTCTAGCCAAATACAAGTCATTAGGCTCTACCAGCTCCCCCTTCCTATAAGCCTCCCTCAAGAAAACAGAATGGAGCTTGCCATGATTCCCCCTGGTCGAGATATAAAATATCCCTTGATGCTGAAGTAGAAACTCTTTAAGCTTGCTAGGCAAGTCCAAGATCGTCCTGAAATGTGCAATCCTCTCAAGCGTGATCTTCTTCTCCACCATCAACGATAAAAGCTCGTGAATCACTGCCACTGCCCTCTTCTCCAATCTTTTCTGAGCCTCGAGCGACCTCATGCCATAACCCGAGATATCCTCATATGGCGACCAATAAGGCAACCTCTGTCACTTCCACATTGCAATCTTATAATACTTCCCGAGTTTAAACCTAGGCGGGAAATTAACTATAAACGAGAACCTAATATTCTCCGCATCAATCCCCTTCTCCCTATACTCCCTCTCCCTAGCCGCCTCAATCGCACAAACACTCAATCTCTCATCCCGCTCCACGATCTCAATATTCTTATTCCTCGTCTCATCCGCGTCAAACAACCGGAAATACTCGGGACACTTGAGCACAATCGAGTACTCGAAATCATCCCGCAACCCGAACTCCCTCCTCGCGATCCTAACATGCTCCAACCGAACCCTACCCGTATTCGACATCATCAGCAGCTTCCTCAACCGGGTCACCGCCTCGGGGATTTGGGCAACAAGGGCATCGTTTTCCCGCTTGAACTGCAAATGGGCTTTCCTCGTTAACCTCAAATACAGCACCCGTCGAACCGGGTGCTCGTAAACCTCGAACACATGCGGGAATTTGAGCACGAATTTGCCAGGCTCGTGCAGCTTGAATCCTAAACGGCGGCCGAGGGTGTCGAGATGCGAAGTGGGTATGCATTGATCGAGATGCGTGAGGATCAGGTCCTGGAAATTGAGTGCTTTTCGTGTTTTTTTCTCGATTTCCATGTAGTTGTCGTAGCCGTGGCCTCTGATTCGGTCTTGTTTTTTTGGGAATTATTGTGGATTGTGATTTGGGTCGAGAGAAAATCAGGAGAAAGGGTGTTGATTGAAATGGGGAAAGCTTGAATTTGGAGATTGTGGAGGAGAGGGTGGTGTTCTTTGTTGGAGGGAATCAGAAGAGGGTTGGATTGGGGATTTAGGATTTTGCAGAGGGGTTAATTCGGGAGTTGAAGTTGAAGAGAAGCATTTGTTTCGAGCATCAAAGAAACATATGTGACAAAATGTCAAAACTTATATGGAGCATCAAAGCACAACAAATTAGCTACGCTCTTTTATCTTCTTCTGTTGGCAACGAGGAGTTCATTTTGTGAGAAATCAAAAAAATGCTGGTGCTAGGGTCTTGCTTCCTTCTCAAATATTAAGAAGCGAAGATATAGGCTTTTCTCTTTCTCTTTTCATGCTTAGATTCTTCTGTAATTGTTGGTTTGATGTTGTGCTCCACTTCCTGCTTCCCTTGAAATGATCATTGCTCCTTTATCCTGAATATTGTTTTCTGCATTATACAAGCTTCGGTGTAGGTGTAATTTGCTAGCGGACTCTCGATAAATGCACATACGATTTAAACAGCCGTTGCTATTCGGTATACTATCAAACATGTAGTGCATTTTATTTATAAATCAGTGCTCAATGCGTACAAATCGTGGTACAACAGGTTCCAATAATGTTGTTCAGGAACCTTTACCTCATATGAGGTTAATCGTGAATCATACGCCGTGTTATTCTTAACCAAAGGGAAAAAAAATGTATCGTGTTGTAAATTTCACTGTTTCTCCCAGACGCAATAGTCTTGTCCAGAAGTAGCGACCTTGAAATTCGACGGAATAATATTCCCAACGCTATATCTTGGTCCGATCTTGACGATCACCTTTCCGTCGAGCATTGCAACATAGATATCAGCATCGTGTGCCATTATGTTTAGGCTGCTTGATTCAGTGATCCCATTCCTAGTCCTTACTGCAGCTAGCTCCGCGATTCCCTCTGCAAGACCCCAAGTGAAATAATGGTCGTAGAACTGCAACAAGCATGAGATACAGAGAATTTTAATCGAGAATCTTAAAGCACATTGAAAAACTGACTTGTTGGTAGGGTGATAGACTTACAATAGCGGGTACTCCAGGATGGGTAAGAATATAGGCATATCCTTGCATGACTTTGTCGGATGGGAATGGCCAAAGCTGCTGCGTGGATCCGGTGTCATGATTGTCGACGAAGGTGACAGCATTTTGTGGCATGATCCCGATAAGTCCAGGTGCCCTGCCATTAGGGTCAACCAACCTCCACAGTTCTCCCTCGACTGCTGCTTGAAGAATGCCTTTGGTAGTGAAATCGAATGCCTTGATAGCACCACCAGCTGCGGTAGCCCAATTAGCCAAGTCATATCTATGCTGATCCTGGTTGTAATTTGGCTTTCCATCACCTCCATACGACATAGCATTCCATATCTCACCGACAGCGAAATTTGGCGATGTTCCTTCCATGTATATCTTCATCACACTGGCGGCATACCCCTTTGCAAAATCGAACCTCCATCCATCGAAACCAACGTCAGATTTGAGCCAGTTCATCCACTCTATCAATCCCTGTTGTGCATCTGGGTTCAGGTGGTCAATGTCCGGGGCTGCGGCATAGGCTTCACCACTGTCACGGTTCCCAGTACCGTCAGAGTACTGTGTGTCTTCATCGCTGCAGATGTAGTGTGGCCCCCAGTCTAGTCGTCCATCCGATCTACCTCCCTCGAAAACACACCAGATGCCGCGCCCATCTTGCTTAGTTCCACATCTATGGTTGATTACTATGTCTGCTACACATTTGATTCCATTTTGGTGAAATTCGTCTATCAATGATCTCAAATCTGCTTCGTTGCCGTATTTTGATTCTTCGAGATCATAGAGTTTTCCTGGTAGATATCCTGGAATGGAGGGAAATAGGTGATGGCGAAATATATATTATATGGACATCTTACGCTACCTGTCGTTCTGTTTTATGTATATTTGGGCCACTTGATGCATTTTATCCCTAGAAATATCACTAAGCACAGTAAGCATTTTGAGAATGTGTCCTTTCTTACCCTGAGGCGAAACTGATTGACTAGGCGGAGGAAGCCAGACATGCGTAACTCCGGCTTTAGCTATATCACCAACTGAACTCTTAAGCGAGTTGTACAATCCTCCTTGCTTATTACATGAATCCCAGCCAAAACCCTGTTGATCCGAAAAGTTCTGTCACTGAACCAAAATAAGGAAGTCCAAAGATCGAATATAAAACACTGCAACGAAGCCATGACTGACCTGAAACAGAATCGTTGTAGCAGACGAGAGGGTGAGGAACAAGGACAGAGAAAGCAGAAGGCGCGTGAGAGATCTTGAGCACTTCATGATCATTTTCTGTTATCTCTGCTTGTTGCTTTGCTGTTTTTGCATTGGAAGTGAGCGTGCACAAGTGCAGGTTTATATAGGAAGCAGTAGCTTCAGCACCATTAATTGGTGGAATGGATAAAATTTTGATGACATAGGAGACAAATGCTTGCAAGTCATTGGATCGATCGCTTTTGAAATATCGATCCTTGGAGTTATGAATTAGTCATATATAGTTTTGGAAAGCACAACTGCACTAGTAAAACCCATATCTTCATGGGGATGGGTGCCATATATGCCCACAATTACGTGTTAGAGATTAGCTCATATCAATCCTGATATAAATGGTTGAAACCGGAGAGGATGGACAAGGGTTTTGGATTAGTATGCCTGTTGCATTTTTGCATGGGCTCTTATTCTCATCCTGTATATCCGATTCTAGTCAAGGGTCCTCTGATGCAGGCTGTGCTTGAAGAAGAGGTTCTGGCTTTTGGATTTCTCATTTGTAGAGGAATGTTACCTGTTCTTAGCAAGATTAGGGGGAAAAAAATAACCGAATTTTTGCAAAAGATATGGCTAGAAATGTTTTAGCTGGATAATACATGAAGCATAAGGTGTCATCTTATCTAAACAATTTCAATAGTATGTTCCGAGGTTGAGGCATCAAGACAGACTTGAGGTGTTGTTATTTGCATGAATACCTTGTTTTCAATGTGTACTGTGAACATGGTTGATTCAAGTGGAAGAAAGCTTTGATTTAAGTTTTCTTTAATAAGATCTCGAGTTCGAGTCTTATGAATAAGAAAAACAGTTGTTGGAAGAGCTTTTTCCTCCCTTTTGTGAGTCCTTCCGGACTTGAATCCAGACTTGATGTTTTCACCTATGATTCCTAATGAGATGGAGTATGTGCATATCGTCCTTGTCATCATCTTATTTCCAATTTTCTTCAATCTGTTGAGTTTTATCTTCAGTATGCCGCTTCTACTTTTCATGCTGATATACCTTGATATGCTCTCACAATGCCCTATATGGCCTATCAAACACGCTTGTCATCTAACCAAGCTTTCTCATCTTCTACACAATCTAGTTAACTCTTTTCATGTCAACGAACTTCTATGTTAAAAAATTTGATTACAGAATATAACAAACAGAAGAGCGTTAGTCAGATATGTAAACAGCGCAGAAGTGATTGTAGTTGCTTATACTTCTAATTTTATCAGCCTTGAATCTGTTGGTAGGAAATATTGAAGCTTTCTTTTGGTTTCTTGCAGGCAATGCTGACCCGAAGATGGATGATGCACCTCCATCATCCATTGTTCGTTTCACATCCTAGAGGTATCAAAGCAATCTATGTCACAACATATCATTTCTTTTATCTCCATGCTCCATTTTTTATGGGCTGGAAGTGTGAAGTATGAAAATGGTTAGTTCAAATCAAAACACAATTCTACTTTGAGCTGAGTGTTCCAAGTTTTGAAATCCTGATATCATGGTCCTAATAAATGACACAGGAACAAGAACCCATAGAATAGATAATCGCTCAAAACCTTGTTCTTTTCACGATCACAAATCATGTGAGGGGAAGAGGAGGATTTGCAGTTTCTGTGCGAAAAAAGGTGCATGTCTATGACTCTGTGCAGGATCCCAACTCTTGTTTTAAGTTTTAACATACATTTTCATTGAATAGTACATTTCTTTTAGGATTTTCTGAAGCCGGGGAGGACCTTTATGCGGAAGGACGCAGCCGAGCTCTAGCCATGATGTCATTCAAAGAGAAAGACTTGAGAGGAGATATAGCAGTCCATGAGAAGGAGATATACTGTCCAGAAGGCGGCCTCAGAAACAGATGGATCCAAAGCCGCTGTTGATGAACCAAATCCAGCTGAGAATATTTTGCGGGAATAGATGGAGGCAGTGGATGAAGCTGTTGAACCCATTTCGTGTTCCGAAGTTGAGGTGTGGGAAGAGTACAATGTTGGCGGTTCTTGGTGAAACAATACAACACTGTAGAGAGGTCAAGTTTGTGAGGTTCCAATGCTACTGTATTTAGTTTTCTTTAACATGATTCGTGAGGTTCTAACAACAATGTATGTAGTTTTGTTAACACGATTAAGACCGCAAATTAGCTCGATAAGATCAGACTCGGCTTATATTCGATTCGTCAAAAACTCGTTCAAGTTTATTTAATTATTAAATAAATTAAACATAAACAAAATATTAAATTCGTTTAAATAAATACACATGCATGAGCAAAATCTTACTCAGTTCACCTCGATTAACTCGATAAGAGTTCGAGTAGGACTCAATTCGTTGAGGACCCATTAAGAACTCAAATTATATATAACAGAAATTTTATTTGCATTTTATGTATTTAAAAAACATTATATGTTTTGTTTCAAAAATACTATTATATATTAAAATAATCTAAAATATTTCAATCGAAATGAATTCAAACGGCCGAATCCTAAATGAACCTAATGAGTCACTTAACAAACAAGTTTTAAAACGAAATGAACAAACCGGATTTTTAATTACACGAACTAAGCTGAGTTCAGTTCATTTATACACGAACACGAGCCTAGCATGAACAAGATTAAAAATAAACAAGCCGAGCCCAAATTAACAACCCCTCAAGCTCGGCTCAATTATCACCCCTAAACACCATTGACAAAATCAATAGTGACAGAACAGGTTACGGGTAAGCAAAATTCAATCTGTTCCTAGTATTCACTTCTCTTAAGAATCCAAGCTCAATGCAACATAGCATCCCCCAAACACATTTTAAACTAGATCATCCAGGTTCCATGACATTCACAGAACAAAACTACAAAACCAGCTACAAACCAACCAATAACAACGATGACGATAAGCATATAGTCTAATCCCTGTAATACAGAGTTTGGGATTGATTTGCCAAATGTGCAGAAATCTCACCCCATTTGTAACAACACGGGACCTTAAGGATATCTTTATGAGATATTGAACTTTCTAAGTTTCTAACCATATAGTAATTGGGGGAAAATGGTAGTCTACTGCTCCTTCAACCTTTCGTGAAGCCTTATTAGTAGAACACACACAAGACCAAATACTATATCTACTACTCCAGATTAGTATGCCTCGCCCTGACAATCTCGGCAGTCTGCCCCAAAACTCCAGCCAACACAAACACGACCATCTCGAACAACACAAACAACGCACCCTCATACAAACTCCCCATCGGAAGAAGCGACGGCTCAGATCCCTCCTCTTCATCCTCCGCCATCGTCCTCGCCGGCACGTGCACAACAACACTCGCCAACCCCGTCTCCTCCACCCTCTCGGGCCTCGCCGTCAGCACCACCACCCTCGCCCCATTATCCCTCGCCACCCTGCAAATGGCGTCCACCGTGGGGAACCCGCCGGGGCCCGCGGAGGCGATGAGGAGGTCGTGGGGCCCGATGGGCGGGGTGGTCATGTCGAAGACGCAGTGGGCCTTTAGGCCCAGGTGGGAGAGCCGCATGCACAGGGCCTTCATCATGAGACCCTCGCGGCCCACTCCGTGGAGGAAGATGTGGCCGTTTTGGGAGGAGGAGAGGGTGGAGACGAGGGTGGTGAGAGGGGAAGGGGTGGTGGTGGGGGAGGAGAAGACGGTGGCGATTTGGGTGCAGATCTGGGTGGCCAGGGTCGAGATTGAGGGGATTTGGTGGTCGGACATTTTTCTGTGGATAAGTTCCTGAGGATACCATAGGTGTGTGATAGGCCGCTTGAGCTAATATAAAATACATATTCATGATTGATAATGATAAAATTTGATAGAATATAATTTTATATTTATTTTATTTTAATTGAATTGAATTGTTTTTTTATTAGTTTTAAAATAAATAAAATATTTTTATTTTTATTAATTTTTATAAATAAAAAAATATCAAATCAATTTCATCTGTTACGGTACATCAATTAATTCTTAGCACAATTGTTATAATTAATCTCATTATCATAAAAAATATTCATTCTTCATCAAAATCCACGCAAATTCAATACTCGTATAAATTCTCATGTTAAGTCAAAATATTTTGATTAATTCGGGATGGAGAAAATAATAAATAGTTTGATGTTTGAAAAAAAAAACAGTTTAAAGTTATTTTGTTTGGATAAACATAGTTTTGATTTGTACGCTAAAGAGAAAAATAATTTCAAGTAGCTTATAATTTTAAACAAAAAAATTGCTTAAAACTACCGTTTAAAATAGAGTTAAACACCTTTCTCAACACTACAAAATAAATTAAAGCTGATTTTGTTCAACTTTAACTCCAGTCAAACACCCCCTTAGACTGTTAATGTAAATTCGCGTTCCCAATTGTTAGAGACAACACTAGTTCGAGATTTATTCTCATTTATCAGTGTTTTATATTGTATTATTTTTAATGATAATTAGGTTGGATCGACGAATAAAGTAAAACCGTGTATAATAGATGAGGTAAAAATACTATTATCTTCATTTCGAATTATATGAAACAGTTTGATGCGATACGAGATTATGTGAGAGTTGAATTTGATTAGTACATTATATTTTATTTTATTTTTATTATGATGAGAGTTTATGTGAAAATATGAGAGAAATGAGTGGGGTGAGGTGAAATACTATATTTAATTTAATATAAATTATATTTCAAATTAAAAAATAAAATAAATATTGTATATATTTTGAGATAATGCAAAAAAATAAGAATCAAGAAATAAAGTACTTTTTTTAATCTTAAATTCTTGTCTTTTATTGTTCGTTTTGAATATAAAATTTTTATGATTTTCATTGTTCTTGGGTGGCTCGAGAGGATAATCGAGCTGCTCATATCATGACGAGTTATGCCTCTGTGTGTCACTTGCATGTTATTGGAAAGACAACTTGCCCAGCGCGATTGAATCAGAATATATTGTAGATCTGAACAATGAAATCTAGTTCAATTAGAAACTTAGAATCAAAAATCATATCAAAAGACCTTAACATCCTTGTATTTAAGTAAGTTTGATCATATTTTAATATGGGTTTCGAACGTCAATTTGGATGACTTTGAGCTTAACGTAATCTACGTTCATTAGAATAAACGTAGTGTATCAACATTCTCAAAACTAATAAAGGACGAATGAGAAATTGATGCTCAAAGTATAATGTTTGGTGCATTTAATATGGTGGAACCAAATTGGAATTTTTGTAGATGAAAACGTGCCTCATAAGCGGGAATCTTGTGATAAGGGTTGGGTCTGGGGATACCCAATTTTATGTGTGAGAGAGCAGATAGGCATTACCTTAATTAACAGACGCGCGTGCACGTCGAATCGGACCGTCAGGTCGTTGGGCTGCTGCAGCCCAATTGTTTGTATTGACGTGCATTTGCGATTGCGATTCTCTTCTCGTTTCGAGCTTGGGAATCTTCTTCTCTTCTGTTTGGGTTTCCAGACAGGTTCAAAGCAAATAAGGTACGTACAAAACCGAGGACGCTGCTTCGAAGAAGTTCATGGTGAGTCAGATCCAAGAGATCCAAATCATCATCCATGATATCGTGGCGAAGGGCATGTAGATCTATGAGACTTTCCAAGTCGTCTCCATTATTGAGAAGTTGACCCCTTCCTGAAAGGACTTCAATAATTTTCTCAATCACAAATGCAAGGAGATGAAATTTGAGGACCTCATCGTTTGCTTGATGATCGAGGAGGACAATAGCCGGCTAATAAGAAGACAGACAAGATGTCGCTAGAGGAGATGGAATTTGAGGACCTCATCGTTCGCCTGAAGATTGTGGAGGACAACCGCCTGGCTAATAAGAAGACAGACAAGATATGGATGGAGGCAAGAGCCAATCTGGTTTCTAAACAAGCATAACATGACGTAACGATTTGTATGCATTGAGCACTGATTTATAAATAAACATTCGCAACATGTTTGATAACTTTCCGAATCAACTGATGTTGAAAGGTATATGCCTTTGTCGGACAGACCGCATCACGTGTTCAGTATTACTAGCAAATTACATCGATGCCAAAACTTGTATGATGCAGAAACAGTTAGTGTGCGACAACATCAAACCAACAACAAAAGAGTATAAGCATGAAAAGAGAAAGAGAAGTGCAAATACCGTCAATCTGAGAACGAAGCAAAACCCTAGCATATGCAATTTCTTGATTTCTCGTACCAACGTAAGATAAAAGACGTTGTCAATCCGTTTTTCCCACTAAAAAAACACATTTTAACATAATTTAATAATCAACCACTAACATTGATGAGTTTCGAGTAAGACGCAAAATCACCATAAGATCACAAAGATTGGATTCATGAAATTACATCGCTACAATCAAGTTAACTAGAATACAACATTTCCACCGTTCTAGCATAACATAATACACGCTCAGGTTCTCTCACGTCCAAGTCACAGATTATAACAGTCACCACGAATTCAAGCGCGATGGCTTCCACACCTGACATTGGTTAGCTAGCCTATACACAAGCTCTATCAACACCAGCAGTCACAATTCAGCATAAAATTCCATATACCCATGTTACTCTTCCTCCGGCTCCTCTTCTTCCTGGAGCAGATTTTCTCTGTTATCATGAGCCCAGAACCCACGGACATCTATCAGCATGCTGGCAACTGTTCCACCTTGCTTACATTCAAGTAAATCGGTTAGCGTTATCTTCAAGGGATCTGTGGGCTTCACCATGTCCCAGATCTCATCCCTCACATCCTCGATACACAGTTCATAGTTTCCTCCCTCGATCCACTTCTGGTGCACATCTCTGTTCAATGACCAATTTACTTTTAATACATATTGAATGAAAATTAATAACATGATAATCTGGCTCCCCAGATTCAAGACCATACTAGCTTGATGACTGTAATCATAAAATAAAATTTCATGAACTTCTTTTCTTATGCTTCAACTTCTGGTAATGCGGTTTCCAGTCATGGTACCAGATCAGCTCACGAATTTGAATCCTGCTATTCCATACATTTCAGTTTTCACACTTAATTTGAGATGGATCAATAAATTTTTCCACAATACGAGCCCAAAAGGTTGCTCACCTGTTGAACATGTTAATACCCGAATATTATTCCAATTTATAGCACACACTGAGCTTCCATTGGGTGAGTTTGTCCACAATCGAATAACTCAAGCAACATGATATATGTTTCTGTTTCTATGAAACTCGCAGAATTTGCTTGAGAACTGCAAGCAGGAAAGAACAGATGCTTTTCTAGGAAGATTGTATCGGGTAACATCTCAACTTTCAGATGCCCCCCTTCTTTTCTTCCACACACAGCACACATGAAGGAAAAAATGATGGGCATCAACTAATTTGAATTGAGAATTAATCAAAATACCTGAAAAGGGTGTGAACATCAGCTGTTGTAAGGTATCCCTTTGCTTGCAGATCGAGGCACCGGAACAAGTAAGTTAATCCTTCAGGAGTATCTTTGTTTTCCAGGGCTAGAACAAAGTCCAGGAAACTTTCAAAATCCATCTCCCTAGTGTTACCTCCACCGCTTTTGCCACGACGTACATGTTCATCAAAAACTGGCAACTAAGTATTAGAATCATCATACGACGGAATACAATTACTCAAATAAATACACATAAGACATTTTATTACACTTAAGAATTCGCATGTTAATCCTTTTCTTTCATTCTTATTTCCTGAACACTGAAGAAGAAAGAATTCATAGACTCTTCTGAAGCCAAGATTTGACCTACCTCTCTCAATAAAGATATCTGTAAGGGTTCCATCTGCATATTCCCGAAGCTCTTGCTTGCTCAAGGTGCCATTCACATCTTTGTCGAGTGCCAGAAACATATCTGCCAAATAAGGGAAAATTCAAACCTTATCATTCATAATAAAGTTCCACAAGGCACCTGATAACATACTGATGTGCTGAATGTATAAAATGTTACGAGTCCCCAACGAAATTGGACCAAGGAGCATAAAAGAGGGAGAATGGGAGAAGTAAATAGATAGTGTTATGGTGGTCTCCAAGGAACGAGCCAAGAAAAGCAATGTGCAACATTTACAGAAACAGACTCGGTCAACTCGACATTGCAGAAGATCCAAAGTCTAGCTTCTGGAGCGGAGAACCAATGGCAAGTATCTTGACATGTAGAAACACGTTGTGATCCGTATAATGATGAAAACAACACCTAATCCATTTCACAGGACAGATCTATCCAAGTAGAGAAGGTGCTCCTTAGCACTGGAACAATATAAAAGAGGTAATACCATTAAGAATTACTAGACATGATTCATTTTTCTAATCTTAAATTATGATAGCACTGAATCTCATCATCCAAAACAGCTAATAACAATGAATAAAGCTCTTGATCAGGAGGCTGAGTTAAAGATTAGAAACCATGAAGATTCATCCAATTGCATACCACATATCCGTTGTGCAGAAGTCAGGGAGAACCAATTTTCTGCTTGTTCAGTATCTGTAACTTCTTCCGCGCTTTCCTTATAACATGCAAATTATTACCAACAAACTCATTATAATGTTCTAGAAAAGATGTAAAGGTTGTCTAAACAGCTGCTTAAACATTTTTGGCTTCCAAACACCGAGTACAAAAAGTCGCTTATAAAATTGACGTTATGCTTAAATTCTAGAAACGTACATCATGCACCGCTTCAATAAACTGTCATAGACCGACAGCAGATCTTAGTTCCAAAATTTAGTCTGAAAGAAAAGAACCAGATATACAAAGAGTTTAAACATACTTGATGTAGCTCCATCAGCTCCTGGAGACAGTTACTAAGCAGCACTTTCTTTATACAGGCCTTCCCTGTAAAAGCATGCCAACTATGAACACACAATGTTTCTTGTGCTTTTGTGCATAAAAGTGACATTTTAGAGCTATGATAATTCAAAGGCGTAGTAGTGGCTCATAACAGCCAACTATTTCAGAAAAATAGAGAAGGCAAAGCATCTGTGTTTTGTTTCTATTCAAGTAACCGGGAAGAGTTTCGTAGAAAGTAAAATGGAAAGAAGATGCCGAGCAGTAAAACAGTAAAATTTTACTGTTCCGTGAAAACAGTAAAATTTTCAGCTGACAATGAAGCGGTAAATATGCATATTAAATTTACACATTTGCACGCATTCTGATGATAAAATCATTTCTGGGCATTATCAAGTAGGTCTTCCGAAGTGATTTAATGTTCATAGTCATATAGCAATTAGGAAGCTTTTAAAAACATGAGTTTTTCACATCTTCTCCTGTTTTACAATCTTGACTGGCTATTGCCTCAACCATCTTATCCGCAGAGCAAGAACCAAAGCCTCACCAAGATTAAGTATAACTGGACATGAAGATATCATGCTTCCTCATGCACACTATTTAGGCTGTAAACAGTTCATATCAGGTTCATATGAAGAACACAAGCAAACACATGATCAGAGACCCAAGGAATAATAGGCATAAAAATGGTACTTATATGCCCAACTTACAAAGGGCAGGACAAACCTCGTCTGTGTGGATCACAAAAGAAAGAGAACTTGTGTGCAGCTATTCGACAATACATTTGGATAAAAGCAGAAGGCATATCACGCAGCTGTGCCAAATTAGGTATAAGGCCTCTTATATAAGCCTCCATTTCCTAAAATGAATTGAACAAAGATCAAGTCAGTTCACAGTTCAAGAGATGTATGCAAGCCTCAAGCAGTGATGTGGTCATAATATGTTACAAGAGGACATCCATGGGAGATGCACTGGAGGATCAGGGACAGAAACCAAACCGCCATAAAACGAGGTCCATACATGAGGCTGAAGGAATCCATCTGAATCCTCATCAAGCTCGCTCATGTCGATTCTAGCCTGAGTAAGTGAAACCTGATGACAAAATACAAAAAGCCACAGGAGATGGCACAGATCACTGGCTAAGCATAAAATAACAATCATGGCGTTGGAATAATAGGTATACACATAGATGCAAGAGAAAAACCTATCCTAAAGCCACAGCGAGCCACAATTTTCTTGATGATTAATCTAACCCAACAGAGAAGGCACATAACAGTATGCATACCATACTCAAAACCAAAGAGTTTGGGAAAAAAAGTTTGCTGAGGAACATAGGTTTGTCAATTTGGATGTTGTACCCAGAAGGAGCATTACAAAATGATTCCCCCAAAAGGAGTAAGCTAACTTTAGTTAACATGAGGAACAGCATTGTTTCCCGATAAAAAAGAAAAAGAAAAAAGACACGACTATTACTGTAGTCATCTCTAAATGATGGATAAGTTATCATTATCATATGTATGTCTACCACATAATCAAGGGGGGACTTCTATAAGACACCTAGCCCGTTCGTACATCAGAAATCAATATCAACAAGGTGGCTTATTTAGTATATCTTGCCCCCTAACCCTTTTGGCACTAGTATCAGTTGGGTACAGAATGATGTTGCCTATTTGAAGTTCTTCAAAGCCAAGAATTTCTCAGAGGCGATGATGCCAACGCATACCAAACCTTACTAAAATAGACTGTAAACTGACTACAACCAAACAAATTATGCGCATGCCAATGCATAATAGTTGCAGAATCAAAATATAATTCGCAGCTTATCGCAAATAAAAGTAGAAACATGCATGTAATTAGTACATTTGACTAGTTGATCTCTAATGCACACCAGCACAACATAAGCTAATTTAAGAGTTCTTTTTCAAGAATACAAGCATCACCAAATGCACCAATGCAAAAGTGTCATACTTGCGCTACCTTACTTAATGAATTGGGAGGTCAGAAATTCATACCACAAAACAGCGTCCCGTAAGTCCAGTTCAGATAAGATCCACACGTTTTGTCAGGATTCTGCACTAGACTATCCTTTTAAACTCAGGGGGTTTCTATTATCAAGGTTCTCAAAGCATCAAGACAGCAAATTCTAAGCCAAATCTAATCATTCACCGCATCAAATTCACTGCATCAAACGACCCATTGAAACAATTTCCAACAAAAAGAGCTTATAGTACTGTCTTTGACAAAGCTAAAAACTGCTATTACCATGATTGAAAAATCAAAACGGATGAATTCAACACTCAAAAGAAAGCTTCTTCATACAATTCCAAATTGAATAAAGACTAACCAAGAGGAAAGAGGTGCTATGCAAAATTAAAATGAACAAACAGCGCCCCTACATAATGGTCTAATGCTGGGTAAGGCACCTAATGTCTAGTGTAACACCTCAAGTACATATTAACACTAGGTCTGTTATACACCATGCTACTATCCATTGGATCCATTACATGCAAACACAGAGAAAAAGAGGGGGTAACCAACCAAATCACAACACCTACCGTGCGCATCACATATAAATAAAAGGGAAGAATAGCAATTCTTCCTTGCTCATCTTTCTCGAACTTCATGAAATTGGAAGGGCTGAAGAAGCGGCGGCATTTCGGGCCTATTTGTTCAGTGCATACAGAGGCAATATGGCAAAAATCTTCATAGTTCATCTATGAACAAAAGAGAACATGTGTCAGGTTCATCATGTGTCAGGTTCATCATGTGTCAGGTTCATCATGTGTCAGGTTCATCATGTATCAGGTTTCTCATGGGATCAAATAATTAGACACAGACTGAGACTAGGTTTTCACATATTAGATTGAGACTAGGTTTTCACATATTAGACTGAGACTGCCATAAAACAGCAGAGTTAATTATAGAATAAACAGTAAAAGGTTTTATTCACTGAGTGCTTCAATTGTCAGTTGAAGTTTCATATGTTTTGTGACTATCACACATTGAACCAATGTGAATAGCAATTCAAAGTTTTTAAGTAAAAACTGTCTTTCCTTCTTTACATTTTCTGCTTCTAAAAACATGGCAAATGGATTCAATATGATGTGGAAAAAACATGATAAGAATATGAAAATATAGTTTCATGTAAATATAGAAAGAAGACAACAATTCGAGTCAGGCCAATGTATCAGATATCAGATATCAACTGTTATTACATGTTAAACCATATATATTGGCAATACTGACTCCTTACATATCAGATTTTCCTTGCATATTGTTTCATTTAGGGTGTTGAATCGATAAATCACTCCAACTTATTACTTAAATAGTAACTTGGATTGTCAGACAGCGGAATCACTGAGTTCAACGCTTCTGATTGCATTTTCGTGAAAAGTACACCAAAATACACCACGGCCAACAGGTTGAAATGAGGCTACATGCAACTTATCTAATCTTCCTAGTGGCAGGTGTATCACAGTATGCCAAAACCAGTTACCTTTTCAGCCCCTGTTGAATCATCAATAACACAGTTTTCTCTCAAGCAAACCCACATGGCATCCAAATCATCAGCGTTCAGCAGAAGATCCGATTGTTTCTGCATACAATGCAAATAGTACATCAAACCACATAATGATTATGAGATGAAACTAGAAACTAGACCCTAGCTTATTAACTTGCAGAACTTAATGACATAGGCACACACAACCAAACAAAACATATAAAAACTAACAAAGAATTATCCTGCCATCATTGAGGTAAGGGGTTTTGTCACATTAACGCCTCAAATTAGCCATAAGTCCGAAACACTAGTTAAAAATATGACACTCATTCCATTTTAAAAGAATCAACATACAATGGATTTCGCAATCCAATTAACCCAAAAAAATGTCAACTTCCCAACCATTATCTTATGGTCAATCAAGTTTCAAAATAAACCAAGATAGCCCCATACCTGTGACATTTCAGCAATCACAGCCAGAGAATGATGAATCTTAAGTTGAAGTACTACTACTATCAATAACTATATCCAAAGTTACAGAGAGATCCTACCAGACAATAATTTTACAACATCAAAAACAATATCTTCTAGAAGCTGCTCCCCCCCCCCCAAAAAAAAAAAAAAAAAAAAAACTACCTTCAGGAATCGATATTTTGCAAGCCTCTGAACTCTGTGACTGATAGACCCTTCTTCTGGTTTCTACTCAAGGAAAAAACAAGACACGAGTGAATAAGCTTGTAGATTTCAAATCGTTATATTGTCATAATATATTGACAAAGCATAGGACGTGACTCACAGGATTGAAAAGGGCGAATAACATGCTCTAAACTAATTGTAAAGCAGATACTACTTTGAACAAGGATGAGAGAAACTGTGAGACTTGCCTTCTTATAGAAGGAGGGTATGGTACCCGCTTCTGCACTTTTTTGTTGCTTCTCCTTGAAAATATCAAGCAAGATTCTCTTTATTTCCAGCTCTACAACCAAAAAATGAAAAGGAAAAAAAGAGAGTCAAACAGTTAGAAAAATTATAGTCCATTCTCCAAATATCTTGCTTAAAAACTGTCCTGCAATAGAAGCACTTTTTCCATCCATATGCATGTACATGTTAAAGGTAAGCAGGAGCATTCTATGACACAATCTAATTTCAAAGGCTTAATCAGCAGGACAATATGCCACAGCACTGTGGTCTGCGGCATTGTCAAGCCTAAAGTATTTTGCAGTTAGTCCTGATGGCAAAAAGTTGGAGAGCAGCAATAGCATTTACTATTTACATATTCTTTGAGAGAATAAAACAAAAAAAATCCAAATCACAGAAGGAAGATGTGGATGGCCGAAGCGATGGCATAAGAATGTGGGACGCTGACGGACCCCCATCAAATGATATTAGAAATGGATGTTCATACAATACGATTATACTCTATGTTAGTGCAATTCAACTGACTACTGACACCCATCTAGGATTTGACACAGAACTCATGGTTATAACAACTGACTACTGACAAGCAATTCAAAAAATCCGAAAAAGAAAAAAGAAAAAATTGGACGATAGAAAAATCTGACACTTGACACATACTCTTGTCTGAAAACACATCTCAGCCAGAAGTATTACAACACATACCACTGCTTGAACCAAAGAGAAAAGGCATGATAATCAACATGAACTGAGACTGTAAGAACAGAAAATCATGTTCTTTGGGTGCTTAACTCAGTAAAGGGACAAATTTGCGTGACCGGAAAACAGGATGCTTTCCTTATAAGCCATCCTTACATTTAGAATATCGGAAATCATCCTTATTCTTCCCTTCCAGAACAAAAGCCAAACTCGCATTTCTACTAGAAATGCAAACGCACACCGCAAAAACAAAAGCCAACATGGCCAAGATACAATGTCATCCGTTCCAAGACTCACCACACGTTTGGCGAGGCTGATAGAAAGTGCTTCCATGTTTTTAAGACTAATAGTGATAAGTTGCAGTTGATTGGAATTTTATGATAAGTAGTTTGGCATTAACCGAAAGCAGTTCCAATGAATCACCAGAAACCACAATTGAGTAATAAATACAATCCCACGCAAATGTTAATACACATGCAAGTTATCAAGTGCAATGCTCGATGACAATTGAATAGAATTGGAATAGTACAGAATACGGACCCATTAGGGCTTCGGAGCCGAGACCGGTGCCGGGGCCGATGAAGCGGCGGAGGTTTCTGACCCAAAGCATCGACGACGCCGGCGGGATCTTCCTCTGTCCTCCTCCGCGGCCGCCGCCGCCGCTGGGGCCGCCGGGTTCGACTCCTTCGCCGTCGCTCGAGCCGCTGTACATTTCCTAAGGGGGGAAATGCGAGAGGTTGGGATCTGATGGAAAACCCTAGAAATGAGAATGGGAGGAGAAAGCAGGTGAGAGAGAGCAGCGATGTGTGGAAGGGCAGATCTCAGTGGTTCTTCTTGTTCATCCAGATTTTGTTTGTTGGCATCATCTTCCTTTGGCTAGACTGGCTTCTTTTGGGCTCCTTTCGTACAGTGAAATCTTTTTCCAGGCAATAAATAAAATAAAATTGAAATGGCATGCAGAACAAAGCAACAGCCAACAACCACATAATCTCATATAACCAGTCGTATTATGATACACATTGACAGATACATTTCGAGTATTACATCTTCCGTGAAAATTGTCAAGTGAAATTAATTCATTAATAAGTTATTCTTATCTTAATGATGATGTCAGGATTCACATCTTTTGTGAGTATTACTTCTATTTATAAAATGAATCTTCTTATAAGAAAGAAGTTCTTTCAATAAAAATACTTCTTCCACTCAATACATATACAACAGTTTGAATTCTTATAATATTTAATATATTTTTTGAGAATTTTCTTTTTTTATCTTAATAATACAAAAAAAATTATTTCACTGATTCAGAACTAAAATACATAACAAAAATTATCATTAATATGTTACAGAAAATTTTGCAAAATATAAACAGTCAACCCGTCACATCTATATTGCAACGGAGGGTATAGTATGCAATACAACTCATGACACCATGGTACAATAGTGAAAGTTCTAAGGAGACAATTAAGACATGAACATCACATGGTTTGTCAAACAAGAAAAATGAACATTAATGAGGATATAGCAGTGGATAAGTTGTTGATAGTTCCACCATATATGGACTAAAGAACACATGACAACCTTATGATAATATTATATTTTGTGACTTCTATCTTATAAATAAGTTGATTCCAAAACTGTGTTACAAGTAGTAGTAGATAGATCCACCTCCAGAATAATTTACCAGAGTCGCATGTCACAATTGCGAAAGGATAGTGCAGGAACGAAAACACAGAATGACTGGACATGAGATACGGCTTCTGTGAAATCACATAGCACTAATCCACATTAAAATGCTGTGCAATGCTGCAAACCCAAGGGCAGGAAAACCGAAACTCTGCCAAAATACACAGGAATAACAGTGCCGCCATTCATCTGGAACAGCAAAAGAAGAACAGGAAATGAAAGGCTTGGAGCAGGGAATCGACAGGCAGAACATCAGAGCAAATATAAACTACTGAGCAAACTTAAATCTTACCAGGCTGTCAATTCTCGTGCCACAATTCTAGCACGCTTTAACATCTCAAAACCCTCCGCCAGATTATCATTTTCCAATGCAGTTTTCAAACATGAAAACAACTTCTGGCAAGTGTTGGCCAAATTGGCTATGGAATCTCGCCCATTAGCAACTGCAGGATAGATATACTCGGATGTTCTATCCATCGCTTTGTTATGGATATCAGGATTGGCAGATTGTGTCCCTGGAGGACAGTATTTTCTTCTCTGGTTGTCCATCCTCTTGTAAACTACCATCTCCAACTTCTCCGCCAACACTATGGCCTGCTCGATGCACGAAGCAGGCAACTGCAGGAAATATGGGTGCATCAGGAAACAAGGCCAACCATCATCTGTAGCTCAAATTGTAAAACATTTATAAAAGCAGCCTAGATCTATATGTTCTGGGATGGAACCATATATAACATTTGCGCTTATTAGTTTGAGCCATTCAACTAACCTGCGCAAGCTGAGCAACCTTGAAACCAAAACTCTTCTCGGAAATACCAGGAACCAGCTTGTAGAGGTAAGTGACGTCTTCACTGTTCGCATTACTGCTACCAAGTTCACATTCAGAACGACTGTTACCATTATTTGAGGTTACATAGGAGACATGGTATGTTCCAACAGCACCGGGGAACTCTTTCTGAATATCAGCAATTTTAGGATAGTGAGTGACAAAGAGCGCAAGGCATCTTTTCTGTTCAAGCAGATGGTGCAGGGTGGCATAAGCAATTGCTACGCCATCATGCGTGCTTGTTCCTCTCCCTAACTCATCGAGAATAACTAGTGAGCTAGATGTGCAACTCTGGAGTATTTGAGATGCCTCGCTTAGTTCTTCTAAAAAGGTGCTTCTTCCTTGCTGAATATTGTCGGAAGCACCCATTCGTGTGTAAATCCCATCTAGGACATGAAGTTTAGCATATGATGCAGGTACAAAAGAACCAACCTGAAAAAAGAATTATGGCATATGATGAAATATAAAATATAAAGATACAAACAATATTTATGGCCATCCCACCACAAGCATGCATGAACCAATATGACTAGGAGTCGTAAGTTCAACTCCAGTTACTCCAAATGCTGTACACATAATATTTGTGATAGTTAAGCACACGTCCGAGATTATGATAGTTCAAACTCCTTCAAACAGGAATTAAGCACACACAGATATGTACAAGGCAACAAAATGCGAAATAAGCATTTGTTAAGACAAAAGTGCACAAGCTAGATACAACATCCAAGACGAAAGATCTATATGAAAACAAATCACTCCAGGCAAAATTACGAACTGAACCTGAGCCATGATGGCAATAAGAGCAACTTGTCGAATGTAGCAACTTTTGCCACCCATGTTAGGTCCGGTAACTATCTGGCAGTACTCTTGCCCTGCATGCAAGTCTGTATCATTTGGGACAAAATTGTCCTGCAAGATATTCTCCAGAACCTGAGAAGAACATATAAATTTTAGTAAGAAATGAAGCTATACACACATTAATCCTTAAAGTGGCACTGGTAACATACCGGATGGCGTCCAGATCTGATTCTTATCTGGACCGGTTGATCATCGTCAACAAAAACAGGGCGAACGTAATTCTGTGAAACGCAAACAACAAACAATCAGGTCATGGACAACTAAGCAAATTTGGAAACGGCATCAATAGTCGATTAATAGAAACCTCCACAAACCTTGTTTCTTGAAAGAATTGCAAGTGAATACAGACAGTCCAAAGCAGCAAATGCCTGAACAGCAGCTTGAAAGTCTGCATAGCATGAATGGAATTTCCCTAGGAAACTACTCCAGGCAGTCCGACTAACAATATTGAGCTCTTCTGTTGCCAGCAAGAGCTGGTCCAAAGCAGCCAAGACTTCAGGTGGGTGATAGCGAATTGTTTTCTTTGTACTATTTATCTTTACCCAGTTTGAAGGTACCTTTCTATCTGACGGCAACTGCATCAACATGCATTAGATTAACTAGAAGATGAAAGAAAAAGTAATGGAGTACAAAAAAAAAAAAAAACGAAAGCAAAAAATAATAGCACATTATCCCATGGTTGGCACTGTGAGAAGAAGGAGAACAGAACTCGAAGCTACAACATCAATATCAGACTATACTCTTCAAGAGAAGAAAACAAGGTGATGTACTGGAACAATCCAGATAGAGTTCCCCAACACTAGCAAGGTATACTTATGTTTTTCTCCAGCACATTAAAAAAAACACCAGTAACCGCACAAAAATCAAAAATCAAAAAAAAAAAAAAAAAAGGAAAGGAAAAAGAAATGAAAGAAAAACAAAGCAAAGCAAAGAAGAGAAGGGAGGAGACAGGATATACAAGCATACAATTCTAGAATTTGATTGAAATTAAAGTTTTACATGCTTACAGCAAAGAAATGATACACGGGTTAAGAAGAAGGATTAACACCCATTAAGCATTACGGAGCTCAACATGATATCATTAAAAAACCAGATACTTTAATTAATAAATAAAGTTTCCGTCAAATGAGTCTCATGCATTTTCTCAGGTCACTATGAATAAGTAAATCTATGTTCCAAAAAAAGATTATTCATTTTGAACAGGATATACTGTTTTTGTCTCACAATGGTTAACTATGAAAATTGAAACATTCAAATGAATAATCTTAAGGTCATCAACTATTTTGAACATGGTTACATGGTTCCATGAATCGTTTTGAAACGCCCGGAATCAATTGTTGAAAGAACAATTCCGAGTCGGTTCACGATTCTTGGATTAAACTGCTCACTCATCATCATTCATCAGTGTCCAACCCAGCTGGTAAAGAAAATGTTTCCTTTTTTTTCTCTATCAGATCAAGTACACACAACAGGTAAACGATGAAATAATTACCTCAATTAAGTGACTTGTTCCAGACACGGTCACATATTCCAAACTCCAAATTCCTAGCTGCTTTCTGTACAAACCAATCAATGATTCCAGCTTTTCATTTGCTGATTGAACCTTCATCCGCGATTCAGCAACCTAGAAAAACTACCACAAATTACTTTTTGATACAATGGTCTGCCAACAGGAAAAATTCCCTTAACAAAAAACGTGTCATCTTTTTCTTTGTCAACGGGTCATGGGTTTGGAACTTTGGATCCCAAGACTCTGGCTGCAAGGCCCACAAAGCATATTCAAAAGAAAGCAAAAGATCAAGCAGTGGAATTCTTGCAACTCACATCAGGATACGCTCCATCAGATAAGCTTATGAGGTTAACCAGATCCCCTTTCTCAGCTGCTTCAGCATTTAGAGTGGACAGAAGTTTCGCAGCAGTATTTACCACACCAGATGAAGAAGCGATTCTTATCAACTTCTTTAACAGTGCAGAGTGAACAGCATTCCTCTTCTTGTCTTTCAGGTAAACATGCTCTTCAACATGTAGTTGCCCAAGTTGCTTTCCAGCAAGCAAAACCGCTTGCACAACTGCGATGAACTGTGACAATCAGACTTTATTGAGAATTTGAGATATTGTCAGCCGCAGTAGCCAAGGAAGATCAAAACTTGGATGGCCCATGAATACTTCTTTACAGCCCCTCTTCAAAAGCACAAGTAAAATAATTTTGTTAAAATGTATTCTACAACTAAGATCACACACTTCCAAATACCTCTTTCGGAGTGGCTGTTCGATGGAAGATTCTTGTTATTCCACGCTGAACATCAGGTGATCTTCCCAAATTAGTCAATACCAAAGATACTACATGGTTTATGCCTGGTTGACCAACTGTGCAGTCAAAGGCTCCCTCATCAACTGCCCCTAAGTTCTCCAAATCCAAAGTGCCACACATTGATTCTGCGATCTCAGAGACAGCATCAAGACGAGCGATTATCATATTTCTATCGCGCAAAGGATGAGTCACCTGTTGTATGGAATGAATCAAAATATCATGTAGGATGAAAGGGGAAATTAATCAAAGGGGAAAAAAAGATCGTACCCAATGCCTAAGCAGTCTGGTGCCGAATATGGTAAGTGTGTGATTCATAGACTTCAGCAAGGATCCAGTCTCGGAGCCATCGCCATTATGGTTCAACACCTATAGAAAAGAGCTGGGTCCATCATATCTCATATCATCGGAGGAACTCAAAAAGTAGATAATAAGCATGTTGGAAGCCAGCGAATGTAACGACATGTCTCATTCTCTACTAAAAGATGTGCATTTCCATATCCGGCTAAGTTATTTTAGAAGAGTAAAGGTCAATGGTTTGTCGCCGTTCCAGGTGGCACTGGAACATTGTGACTACCTCTAACTGTTGAAGAGCATTAGCTGAGACCCGCATCTCCATATTGCTCGATAAGGGCCTGAACGAAGCTCCAAGAGAAACAATCGTCTCAAAACCAAATTGTTTTAGATGACGAAGGGTAATGGCTAATGCTCGAACTGCTAAACCAGGCATAGTCATGATTACCTGCAATAAAAAAAATTCATCAATCATAAAGCGAGCTGTTGTTGAAAGAAGCCATGTCATGTGAACCCAATAAACTATGATGGGAAACCAAAAGCCAAAACTAAAAATGAAGACTATGACTTAAACTCCATGGAAGCTAACTTTTGTTGAGAAATGTGAATCAGAATAGAACAATAGGTACACCACCGATCATTAATGGCAAGAGATATAGATCCATTGATAATATACCAGATTGCTATGAAAGTTACCGGGAAGAATGTATGGATATTGAACTGTGATACTCACTATATATTCAGCTTAAACTAGCTATGAGAATGAGAACAGTCTCGTACCTTGAGAGCAAATTGGTTATTTTCATCTCCTCTGACATCCATGGTATAGTGTTGATTGCTTACAGAATCATCTTCACGTATGTTCTCAAAGTATGAAATCACATCAGGCAGTGCACCACCATCCCTGAAGCAGTCACAAGACATACGCTCCATACGGATATTAGAGGTAGGTCCGGCATAATTCACTAGCGCCTACTCATATCAAGAAAATGTAAAACAAATAAAATCAGGCATAGTATCATATATAGAGAGATTTCTTCATTCATTCACAACGTAGTACAGACAGGGATATAAAGAAAGACATCTTAGTTCAACTGGAAGCTATCAGGGAGCATTATGCAACAAGTATAAATTCATGCTTCTCAATAGATCCATCAGGAATTTGGCATCAGCGTAATATTTATGTAGAATACTACTTAGTAATTTGCAAGCAAAAAGGATAATTCATCTTCGCTAGTTCTTTCCCTTATTGAAGGTAGTAACAGTCTAGGGATGTCTTCAATTTTACGAAGAACATCGTCGTATTTATATGCTTATACTGTCCTGGCTTGTGGTTCCAAACGACCATCTCTCTTCATAAGAGATAGTCATTTGATTCAGAGCATCTTCTTCGCAGTCAGATACTCATTTTCTTGGCATTTGTCATCACAAGCCATCATACAATAAAAAACACTACTCTAAATCACTCAAAGATATTATAATCAGATCATTAATATCAGGCACTTCAGAGCACCTAAATAAGATCATGATATTGATGTCTATAAGCATTATCTGCTCTTGATCACAAGGCTCCAGATTTATTAAAAAAAAAAAAAAACTTTGTTCCTGAGTTGATTGCTTGGCACCAAAGGAAACGAGGAGTGAAAATGTTAACTACAGATTTCAATTTCTACATTTCCAACCTTCTGTGTCTGCTTAGAGAGAGGCTCTCCAAGAAGCAATTCAGCAGGAGCCAAGCTCAAGATCACACCTTCGAGTCCAGCCCTCATGAAACTATCATTAAACTCCCCATACACAACGTCCCCGGTAGATATCTCGACCGCAACCACTCCAATCCTCACATCAACCCCACTTTCCACCACCCCAGCATCCTCATCCCCCATCACCACATCCCCTTCAACAACACAAAGCAAATGACTACTCAAACTCCCACATCCCTCCTCCTCACCCCCTAAATCTTCAGCAGCCTCGATCGTGGCCTTCGTATACAAAGCCGACAACCCCCTCTCAAACGGCCCGACCTTATTCTCCCCATGCGCCTTGATCGCAGCTGTCTCCGTCTGCTTCACCACCCCCACCTTATACCCTACACCCACAAGCCTCCTGACATGAACATTCAACCTAAAAGTCGGGACACTCGCGGTCAAGAAGTTATGGTCCATATGGGCATAAACCCCTAAAACTCTAGCAGCAATCTCAGCATCCTTCCCAAAGAACCTGTACCTGTACCCAACCTCAACCATCAAGACCACATCTGGGTTCTTGGATTTCAACTCCAATACCTGTTTCTCAAGGGGGGTGAACTTGGGTGGTTGCCTTGAATCATTGTTTCCTTGATTGCCTTGATGGGTATGTTCCAAAAGGTGTTGTGGTGGTTCAAGGAGCTTGGAAAGGAATTTTTGGTGAAGACATGGGTTTGAATTGATGATGGGGTTGTTAGGGTTTGGGGAGGGTTTATCAGGGGAGAGGAAGTGGGTAGTTTTGAGGCGTTTTGAGGGGGAGAAGGTGACTGTGGTTGAGATTTTGGGATGGTTTTGGGATGATTGTGAGGGTTCTTCGTTTGAGGGTGATATGGGTTTGGGTGCGAAGAAGCGGGAGATTATCTGTTGCTTCTGCTTTCCCATGGTGATGATGGTGGTGTGTGGTCTGCAATGGTGGAGTGGAGAGTGGAAGTGAGGGTTTGATGAGTATGTGATGAAGGTGGTGTTGGTTCACGGAGTCAGATCACCGACTGTCCAAATTTTGCACAGCACATCAAAAGGGAGAAAACTTGGGAAGAATTTGTTCAAAAATCCACCATGAGAGTTTTTCTTATATGCTGATCTTTATTTTGATTTTTATAATTTAATATATATAATTATATTGTAGTGTATGTGAATATGATATATAGTCACAAAATTTTTATTTATAGCTCACATGTCTAAATTGGAATCAAAATTTCATTGAGGAGTTTTGCCCAATTTGCTTTAAAAGGTAAGGGACAATTTCATTCAATTTTTTTGAA
>LIEC01006466.1:0-19118 GCA_001925005.1 Drosera capensis
TAAGTTAATTTTTCTTACGGGGGAGTGACAAAAATAGTGAGTTTCGGGAAACGCTTTGTGTACCATTATTTTTGGTCTGTCCCATATCTCTCTTGTGTACCCATTATTATTTTAATGGAAGAATCGATCGGAGTTTGTCCCGTGGACGTAACCTTATGTTAAGGTGAACCACGTTAAATATCTGGTGTTATCAGTTTTGTGCCACGCTTGTTCGAGTATTATTATTCCGTTGCTGTACCGGGACCCAACACAACCTCCCTTATTTCTTTCTGTAACTGCTGCTCCCTGCAGATGATGTCTCTTCAAGTGGGATTCGCTTTTGGATCGCAACTGGTCAACAAGGTATCAACTATCAACACATAGAGTAGCTTGTGAAAACACATGTTAATATTGCAACAGAACAACTAACAAACAGGTCTGACTCAAATGATCATAGTTTCGGTATATAACATACATCGAATTCAAGATGAGCTTCGACCAAGAATACGCACTACCCAAGACGGTTAACTGCTACATGTGATTCCTCTTTATTTGCACATCAACAGGAGAAGTGTACGTCGCGTTCTTCAACTTAAACAATCAAAAGACAGTGATCTCGGTGAAAATACCAGATCTTGCAAAGGTACTACCAGGTAGACACATCAACGCATCATGCCAGTGCAGCGAAGTCTGGAGTGGCAAGAGCTATGGCTTAACAGGAGATGCAGTATCATGGGAAGTAGAAGCGCATGGCGCAGCCCTGTTTGTACTGAAATGTAATCTTGCCAAAACAAAACCATCCACAGTGACTGCCTGATTCCCTAATTCAGTCCATGCTGTGTGTTTTCTCAGCCAAATCCTTAAATTCGATATGTAAATTATACATTTAGACTAAATAATTTTTACCCTAGTAATATCATCTCGTGGCTCCTTTGCAATCCCGGCAGCAAAAAAAAAAAAAAAAGAACTGCTACGTGGCTGTTGAAGGTTCGGTTGTCAAAGTTCATCTGCCCTACTGGTTAGCATCGTAACCACTAAACTACAGATCGATGGAGATCTACCAAGTGGCAAGTCTAGCCATTGCAAAATGCGTGACGTGATGAGATTTGTCAAGGACTTGGAGGTTGAAACTTCTACCAACGTCGTCATCAACGATCCTAGTAATCTTAAATGATAGACCAACGAGATCCCCATATTAAAAAACATAAGTGACTGGAGAATGAAGATTAGTAAATTTACTTTATCATATCCGATGAATCTGAAACATTTTTCCTTTTCTAAACTTGTGATTAGATATGCAACGGGCTCTATGACGTTGTTTTTCAACTCGTGACCGTAAGAATAAACTTATGAATCATAGACCAATGATTATGACATTCTAAAACTAGAAACCAAATTCAAGGCGGCCGACAACAAATCAAAACCTAGACACATCCACCGTCTTCTTCCTCCCCTCAATTCCCTCCTCTTCTTACACCAAAACGATTCCGTGTAATCCTCAAATTTCATCTCAATCTCCACCCATTTTTGCCGCCTCTCTTCTCAATTTCAATGGCACCTCCGCAATCTAACCCATCTCAATAGAACCAAACCAATTCACACCAAAATTCACCAATTTCAATGACCTCAACCACAACCACCACCACTCTCCTTCATCTTCCCCTCTTCACAAAACCCTCCAATCCCAAAAACCCAGTTCCCAAATTCCTCCATTTCCATCTCAAACCAAGAAAGTTCCCATCTTGGACCCTAGAGGTCTCAAATTGCTTCCAAATTGGTTCCTTTGGGGAGAATTTGAGCCTTGCCCATTTCGATTTGGGCAAAAGGGTAGTCGAAGATGATGTGGTTTTGGGAAATGGGGTTGTGGTTTTGAGGTTAAGTAGATTGGTGTCTGAACTTCAGAGCCTGGTTGAGCCGATTGATAGGGTCAAGAGGCTGTTGGAGTATGCCATGGTGTTGAAGCCGGTGAGCGAGTGGGGTAGATCGGAGGAGAATAGGGTGGCAGGGTGTGCGGCGCAGGTGTGGTTGGAGGTGGAGATGGATGAGTTTGGGAAGATGAGGTTTGGGGCTGATAGTGATTCTGAGATCACTAAAGGGTTTTGTTCTTGTTTGATTTATTTGCTCGATGGGGCGACACCGGAGGAAGTCTTGAAGGTTTGGGAATTTCTGTTTTCTCTGTTGAGAGTTTGATATCGGGAACAGTCTCGTTATTGTGATAAGATTGTGTAGAGCCTCTCCTTTCCTAGACCTGGTCCATGACTAGAGTACGTGGGTGGTTGTTGCATTTTAAGAGTCTGATCATGATTGGGGAACTTGTTGAGGTATGTCATTGAGATATGTATCATGTAGTATCAAATGGTAGTGGTATTGTGCATAGTTGGTTGTTTATCTATTGCTGATATCTTCTACAATGATGATTTCCAAGTGGTTTTCAACTCCGAGTATGTTAGGGAGTGTTGATGATTGCTTATGATATTGAAGGTGAAGGCAGAGGACTTGGCGGACATGAACGTGGGACTGCCGGTGCGATCAAGGGTGAACAGTTGGCATAATGTGTTGGTCAGTATGCAGGACAGGACTAAAGCCTTAGTTGCTCAAAGAGAGGGGCATCATTCATTGGAATCTTTTGCTGCCTTGGTCATATCACCGGAATCCAAGATACTAAGTCAAGGTAGATACCTGGAAACTCAGTGATCATGATTTGTTTTTGTTCTCATGGAAACTTTGTGCATATGGGAGTTGGGACCCAACTGAAGCATTATTGATAGTAAGAGTTTGAGTTTGGTATGAATCTTTGGAATCTTGGACTGATAATGACATAATGAATAAATGAACTTCCAATTGCATGTAACTTGCTTGTTGCCTTATTCGCAATGGCTTTTGATGTATGAAAGTGAAAGAATTTGCCACGACTTGAGAACCAAGGATTAAGAGTCCTAGTTCTTTGTCACAGCTGCTGAGTCATCATTGTCTGGTGTCCGTATGGCTATGTATGTAATGGAAAATGAAGCTAAGCTTTCGCTTATGGTGGACTGTCGATTTGTGGATGAGAACTTCTGTATCTGTGCAGGACGGTTATCATGTTTCATGAGTCTTGAACGTTTTAGACCATTTCTTTTGGGCTTTTTAGGCATAAGAGTTGTCCAACACGACCAAACCTCCACTTCCTGAAGTGGTACTTCATGCGGTAGATATTCCATGTTTACTTAAAAATGGAGAAGGCAACATTGGGTCGAAGATGTTGACTGTCTTTGACACTTCTCATAAAGACTAGTAGTTTTTTTTTTTTTTTTGTGGTTTTGCTGCGACACATCTGGTGTAGCCTTTGGGTTATTGCCTGTCATTTCTTAGTTGCTTGTGCGTGTATGTATACACTTGCTCATGACATATTTTAAGGTGAATTTGGCCTGTGAAGCTGAACGACTAAACCACAGCTACAGAAGTTTTTCACGAATGTTAGATATAGTTTCTAAACTTTCCATATGGGAAAAAAAGAATTGCATTCTGTCCGCTTATCATATTTGGACCAACCTTGTAATAACAGTTTGGTTTTGATAATATCTGAGTTTTTGGTATGATCTGCTTATCATTTTGGAAACTTACCCTTCTTCCATCTTTATTGCCAGATCATATTCTGGTTCCTTGAGTGGTAATCTTATGTGAGGAAAAGCGCAACATGGACTCGACGGCAAAGTTGCCTGCTGCTTTTTTAGCTGACCTTTGCCAGTGTTTTGTATAACATAGCAAACATAGCTATTTGTACCACACGACTTCATCTTCGAGTTGATAGCTTCCGTTGTGTATCGCCCAAGCAAGGTTTATGATATTCTGCATTCTACGACCAACATGGTATAGTTGAGTACTTCCTACAAGCCGAGAAGCAGGATGATGGGTCCTAAAGCTGACGGCAGTGCACGGTGATTTTCCTTCTCGAAGATATCCAACACTCATTCTCAGCCTAATCGGGCTTTGGTTTGCAGTAGAAGCTGCACATACATTTTTTTGACCGATCAAGTTATTCCCACTGTATACGAAGCAAGGTGATGACGGACAACAAAGGTTGACCACTTGTAATACTAACCTATTCCCAAAACTTCATGTATTTCTAGTTGCTAGCAAGCTATGTTGCTGTTCTGTGTTATCCGCTTGGTTCTTGTTTCTGGTTGAATGATGTAAACTGGAGTTCAGAGCTTGTTGCATATGATACGGAGGCTTTGGATTCCAGGTAAAAGTATGGAGGGAATCACAATCGCTTTACTTGTTTATCACTGATGTTGCTATGTTTTTACAGCAGCAGTAAAAAAATTAGAATTTTTAAAATATTCTTTGAAATTTAAAATCAAAATGATTTGAATGTGAAAAAGAATATTACGACTGTCAATTAGTTGGTGGTTGTTGTTTTCCGATGTTTTCATGTCGTGCAATTTGTGGACTCCGCTTTGTTCATCTGATGTGAGCTCCATTCATACGATATTTCTCGCTTTCCAATGTCACTAATTCGTCATTTCATTTGGAGCAGTGATTCCCTTTAGTTAGAATTGGGATTCCCTTTAGTTAGAATTGGTTACATTTCATTTCATTTTTACCACTCACTACACCACACAAACCCTAACACACACACATCGCCAAAAAAAAAACCCCAAATTTCTCCCCACATTTCATGTCATCGGAGCTCCGGCACCCCATCGGAGCCCTAGCTCAAAACAAAAATCCTCAAATTCGCCGATCTCAAAATCCCCAAATTCAATCTCGGATCTCAATCCATTTCAATTCAATCCAATCCCTTCACAATCATGTCGACGAATCCATGGGGCAGCAAGATCGGCACCTGGGCCGAGCAAGCCGAGGAAGAAGAACGCCAACAACTCGCCGCCGCCGCATCCGCCGCCGCATCAACCGACCCGCAAAGCTTCCCAAGCCTCAAGGAAGCGGCGAGTTCCAAACCCAAGAAGAAGAAGAACGTCATGTCCATGTCCGAATTTATGAAATCGTCGCCCGAGACCACGACGTCACGGCTCACTCCGGCCGAGATGATGCAGCTGCCCACCGGCCCAAAACAGCGGACCGGGGACGAGTATGTTCGTCCTGGGGGTTTTTCGGGGTATAGTGGGGGAAGGGGAGGCGATTTGGAGGGGAATTGGGGAAGGAGATCGGGGTTTGAGGAGGAAGATAGGAGGGGGGCGAGGAGGGGGGCTGATTTCGAGGATCGGGGGCCGTCGAGGGCCGATGAGGTGGATAATTGGGCGAGGGATAAGAGGGCTGTGGTTGATTCGGGGCCGGGTAGGGTTAATAGGTATGAGAGTCTGGGTGTTGGGTCGAGGGCCGATGATGTGGACAATTGGGCGATTGGGAAGAAGGCGGTGGGGGCGGGAGCAGGGGCTGGGAGTAGATCGAGTGGTGGGTTTGGGTTAGGGTTTCGTGATTCCGGTAGTGGTGGGATGGATTCGGATCGGTGGAGGAGAGGTGGTGATGTGAGGGAGAGTGTTGGTGGTGGTGAGAGGCAGAGGTTGGTTCTTGAACCGCGAAGGGTCCCGATTGAGGGTGGTGGTGTTGGAACTGGGAATGTGGCTCCGGTTGTGGTGGTGGCTAGGACGGAAAGGTCGAATCCGTTTGGGGCGGCTAGGCCTAGGGAAGAGGTGTTGGCGGAGAAGGGTTTGGATTGGAAGAAGCTGGATTTGGAGATTGAGGGGAAGAAATCGAGTTCTAGTAGGCCTGGTAGCTCGCAGGGGAGTAGGCCGTCGAGTGTGCAGTCTAATCGGTCTGAGGGTGTTGGTGTGCAAGGGGTTGGGGCGGAGCAGGTGGTTGTGAAGCCGAGGCCAAAGGTGAATCCTTTCGGTGATGCAAAGCCTAGGGAGGTTTTGTTGGAGCAGAAGGGTAAAGATTGGAGGAAGATGGACCTAGAACTGGAGCATCGTGGTGTTGACAGGTTTGTGATCGCTTCCCATTTCTTAGCATTCGACGTTCGTGCATTCTTCATCGTTGTTGTCATGTACAATTGGTGAAAGTCTCCCTCAGTTGGATGCATGCTTTTGTTCTTGGTTGTGGTCGGGTTTTGACAACGGGGTTTGAAGTAATTGGTGCACCATTAGGAATCATCCTGAGTGTGCTATATCTGTACTAGCGTCGTATTGGAGATGCTGCCACATCAATTATACAGATTTTTTCAACCACTCCACTTGTAATATTTTGTTTCTGATATCGGACATCCAATGGGTTGAGGAACCTTGAACAATGAGCTTGTTGCATGAAGTTCATGTATCTTGAATATATGCATTCACTGATCTAATTTCTAAATCTCAGACAGGTGGAATTATGGGAAAGTTAATTGTGAATAGCAAATTTACTATATGTTTCTATTAGGGAAAATAGCATATGAGCATCATAAACTAATCAGAGTTTGACATATTGACTCAAACTATTGAAATAGACACTTAAATCCCCTCCGTTAAGAGGGTCATCTGCAATTGTGTAAGAATCTGTTAGTCTTGATGGAAATTGATGGTCTAACACTTAAAAATAACCCAAACCCTATTTTTAGGTTTTTCTATCATATTTCATTCCAATTATACCCCTCTCTTCCCTAACCTCACTCTTCATTTCCAATTCGCTGCAGCTTTCCTGTCATTCATCACTCTCATTCATTCATCAGCCCCTCTTTCATTCTTCTACAATTAAACTGAAACGAGATGTCCAAATTACAGTACATTATATCCAAATTTAAAACCCAAAATTCAAACACCTGCAACAAAACTCCAAACTCCAAAATCCTCAAATACCACTCCAAATTCTCAAATTACAACTTCAAGATCGAGATCCTAATTCGAAAATCAAAAGTCGAACACGGACAGATCTTGAATTGAACACAACCCCTAATATCTTGAACATGTAAACCTTTTGCTTTTGGGTTCTTGATCAGCTTTAAACAAAAGGTGTGAATTTGATTTTGGGTTTTGTTTGAGATTTAAAGGGATTGTAGTAGGATTTGAAAGAATCGAATTGAGGTTTGGTGATTGAGAATGAATTAGTACACGTGTAATGAATTTGAACATGACTTTGCCTTCACTTGCAGGCAAAGATCTCATCTAGCCCTCACGATCCTTTTCTCTTTCTGTTTTTCTCTGTATCTGGGTGTGTGAATATGGGTGTGAAGTGTAAAGTGAGGTGTGTTTAGGGGCATGACTGACTTTTTCTTTGGGTTGTTAACAGAGCTAAAAGGGGGTTAAATGCCTAGTTTAGGATAGCGAAGTGTCAAACTCGGATAGTTTAAGGTGTCGAAGTGCTATTTTCCCTGTCTATTATTGTTGGAAGTAGATGTGACTATTGACTGCTAGAGCGTAATTGCTCCCCTTCCTTTATCAGTAGGCATCTGTAGAGGGAATGAGGGATTGCTTCCAAAGATATGCTACTTGCAAATGCAGTGTGTTTTAGAAGGTGCTTGTATTCTGTATGTGTCATTGAAGTTATTTCATTTATTTAGCATCTTACATGATCAGATTTCAATGTTCGTGAATTTAAAATTGGCTGGTCAAAGAGATCAAGCAATGAGCTCATTTCATCGTGTAAGTCTTGCATAATACGTGGCATCGAATTTCCTTGTATATCAGCTGAAAGAAATGAATTGCCATTCTCAAGAGCCTTCCAACAGGAATATGTTATAAAGGTTGTGAGGAAAGTGGTTTAGTCAATGTGGAACTATACAACTTCTAGCATTTTTGTTTTCTATCTTGTTTTCTCATATCGTACATTAACCCACCATTTTTTTCACATGCTCTTTTTTGATTGATTTGCTCTCTATGCCATATTCGTCATGTTTTTCCTGTACTGAAAGTGAATCCACTGATATACTTTTCTGTCATGGCCAATCCTTCATAAACAATTTTGGAAAGTTGAATCCACTGATATACTTTTCTGTCATGGCCAATCCTTCATAAGCAATTTTGGAAAGTTGAATCCATAATGTTAAAATTGTGCCCTGCTCACTTGCTGTAGATTTGGAGATTTAAGTGTGGAACCTACCAGGGGCCATGGTATCGTACAGTGCAGCATACTTAGGATCTTATTCAGAAATTTTTCGCTTTTCATGTTCTATTTGGAATGGTGTTCAATGGTGTTTATGTGAAATGCAAAACATTGTTTCAGGTCTACTTAGCTAAATGAAACATCTCGAGCTATTCGTTCTCCCTTGAAGTAAATAACCTTCTGCTTCTGCTGAGGTACTGAATACTTGAAATATTTTAGATATGTAAGTAGAAAATTATTTTCGATAAGAGCATTGTGTACTGAAGTTTAGTAGTCCTATCTTTAAGTGTCAATACAAGAATATATACCATGAATGCAAAATTATAATTTATTGGCCTCTGTGGTATTTGACTATGGTAAATAGTAATGATGCCATGCACTCAAGTCCAAAGCTGATATTTAGTGATTGTTTCCTCAGTTCGTGAGTTTGCTTTCGTGCGCATAGCCATGCATGGTGCAGGTAATAATTTCTACCTGGATGACATGAAATGCTTGAGAATATTGCAGGGCTGAGACCGAGGAAGAGAAGGCATTAAAGCAAGAGATTGAGCAGCTGAAGCAGGAGTTGTCAAATGCTGCCTCACTAGAGTTATCTGCTGATCAAAGCAGTTTGAGAGATCTGATATCTAGCCGAGAGAGGGACTTGGAACTTCTAGTGAGAGAATTGGATGACAAAGTTCGCTTTGGTATGAAGCCTTTAGAAAGGCCTGGTTCTGGTGCCGGTAGGCCGGGTTCTGGTGCCGGTAGACCGGGTTCTGGTGCCGGTAGGTATGGTAGCTTTTCTGATATACCACCTTCTCAGTCCGGTTCTTCCGAGGATCTCAGAGGTGCTGAGTATGTGGATCGACCTCGATCCCGTGGAACAGATATATGGACAAGACCTGGTGAAGATCGAAGGGGTGGTTTTTATGGTAGCAGGGATAGAGGATTTCTTGCAAATCGAGAATATGACAGGTATTATTTCCTTAGATACGCAACTTGAACCGACATGTGCATACTATGAACTGTTTCGTGCAGACTAGCGATTGTGAAGTTCTGGAGCTGTATTCCAGTATAGCATTGAATGTAACTTATTTTGTTTGTGCAAGGCTGGTTGCAAGGAGTCGGCTGGATGGTAGATCACTCGATTCATATCTCCCTACTTTCTTGTACTTTGCACTAGTGAAATACTGCTGAGTAGAAGGGCAATTGTTTTGGGTTGATCATACTGTTTTAGTGTATGCACCTAAACTGTCCTTTCACTTTTGAAGCGTTCTGAAGTGTTTTCGCTTGTGAATTGGCAGGCCGAGGACAAGAGAAAGATGGTGAAGTGCTGCTTTGTTGTTTCGTCTGCGTGTGGATTCTTCATTTTGGCAATCGGGAGCGAATAAAAAAATTTTGGCTCTTAATTTTCATAGAGCATCCTCTTATATTTGCTTTAGGGAAAAAATGAGCTACAGTTATTTAGCGAGCTGCGAACTCTGGTTAGAAGCTGTTGATTTCGGAGAATTTTTGCAAGACTTGGAATTCTTTGTCCGTGGGAGAGGTGCAGGGAGCTTTGTATTGTTTACATTACTGGTATTGTCAAACATATTTCTTATGCTGTCATGTACCTTTTGAACGACTCTTTTCTATCCAATTGTTGTCGAGTTGGTTCCAGCATTACATCGCGATTTTCCTAGCCAGGGACTCGGGTATAAATCTTGAGGATTTTCCTAGCCAGCATCATCGAACTCATGTGTTGGTTAGCATGTAACATATATTTGGACTAAGTACGTTTGCGTGCATTTGATATCATGGGCTTCCTGGCTTGAAGATGTCGAAAAGATCAAACTTCTTTCACATGGAAATGAGGCGTCAAAAGATTTTGACAACTTCATGCTTCGATGGTTGAATGGGTCGGCGCTGCGGTTTCTATATATATGTACCTTCACCTGTATCACAATATAAGAAAAATCGAAATGAATCAATCAACAGAGATATTTCTCATTTTTGGTGTTTCTGTATTTGCTGTGTGGATCATCTTTTTTCTCTGTCAATGCAATCACCGCAGCGATGAGTCTCTTGCCGACGGATATTTCCGTCGGCATGCTATCCGTCGGCATGCGGCGGCTTCTACGGCGGCTGCTGTCTCCACTGCCGTGTGCTAATTTTATTCATTGATTATTGCCATTATTTTACAGCCATTTAAATGTTCATTAGACAAAGATGGGATGAATTTGAATCCTTTGGCATTTTATTTTTGAAAATTCTGTAATATTGTGAAGCCTAGAGGTGCAAGGAGTCCTGCTTTCACGGCTGACATTGTCAATACAAATTTTCTTCCATTTTCGCGTTTTTTTACCTCAAATAATGTCCTTTGCTATACTAGGTTGCACGCGCATGATGGTCTTCTAATTCGAACTTAGTTGGCTTGTTCACGACACATGCTTCCGTGGAGCATGAACCTTGAGGGTTAATTCGCGGTTCTAGAATATATGCAGTCGCGGCTCGAACATCACGAATAATTTCTTCTTTTACTTGGTCACGATTCCTTGTCGCTATATAGAAATGAATACGCAACTGGACTGAGTCCTTGCTGATAGCACACTTGGAATAACAGAATGTTCTGATTCTTAAAGTTTGAACTATTTCGTTTTACTTGGTCACAATGCACTCACTGTTTAAACTATCAACGTAGCAAGACTAGCAGAAGATGGTGCGAACGGCAAAGATAGTTGTTATCAGTTTGCTTTCACTGTTCGATGTGTTGATAATCGTAATCGTTGTTTATGTTGTTCGTCGAGGAATTCATCACTGGTTTCCTGCCAGCGATCATGACCCTCTTGAACATATGTTCAAGCATTCCTCCCTTTCCTTCGCTATCTATATTCTGGTCCGTAACATATAGAAACCAATCCTAGGCATAGATTTGTTTGAAAAATCAACCTACTCAACCATTTTCTATGCATTGTACAGTAAAGAGTATTTGTTTTTTTGTTTTTTTTTTAAAAAAAAAAATTGTGGTAACAGTTGAATGAAATATCTCAATCATTAATTTGTATTTATAAAGATGAGTTACTATTAAGAAGACATGTAAATCTATAGATCAAATGATAAATAAGTCACTAGTACTATGAAATGCTTTCATTAATAGTACTGTTTATGATTATTCAACTCTATTATCAAAATCCTTGACTACAAATATGGAAATTATCTTTTGTAACCACATGAAGACTTACAAAAGGTGAGTCATGGTACCATTTCTACCCATAACAACTTTTAAGACGTTTGAATGAAAAAATTAACCTATATTTAGGTTCTTTAGATCAATACACAGAGATTTGAAAAAAAAAAATAAAGATTATATTATATAGAGTTCATTTTCATTAATTAGAGTTTGCCTCGACAATCGAAAGTTCCTAGGTTCATTAAGCCACTGTCTTGACGATTGATGAAGGAAAACTCAGAACTCCTTTCGCATGGAAATTAACGAGTGAAAACATTCAAATGGATGAAAGAACGTGGCAGCTTCATTCTTGTACGGTTGAATGGATCGCAACTGCGCTCCAATTTCTCTATATATATGTTCCTTCACCTGAATTAGGAGTATGGAAGCAAATTCGAGATGGAACCATTTCTCATCTTTCTCATTTTTTTCTCGGCGTCTATTGTGATCGTAATCGTTGTCAATGTGGTATGTGGACGGAATCTCCCTCGCCGCCGCCATCGAGCTGCTGGCGCTGCTGCTGCTGGTGGTGGATGTTGAACTACTCCGTTTCACTAGGTCGCTATGCTCTCCATATTTAGATTATCAGCGTATCTGGACTAGCAGGAGCTGTCGCAAACAGCGAAGATAGTTGTTATCGGTTTGCTTTCTTTGTTTATAGTGTTGATCATCGTGTTCCTCGTTTAGTCATTTATTGTGGGTTTCACCAGAGGAGGATAAACACTACAGTGGTTCATCATACTCCTCATATTCACGACAGGTTTCCTGCCAACGAAGATGAGCTATACAGCACTAGTGCTGCCCCCCGCCGAGCTGTTGGCCTTTACACTGTAACTCTCATGACTATCGCTAGCTGCACTTATTAATTGGTAAGTTGGTGACAAGTTTTTCCCTCTAAATCAATCACTCACTTGTGCATTAAATGAATCCAATTTAAATTTTTGCTTCTGTTATCTAAATACCACTGAGACGCTTATGGAGGTGGAAGTTTATGTGGCGCCGCTTGTTAGTCATCCGGGAGATGGAACATTTAGACGCCATGAACCGGATATTGCGAGGAATTGCAACAAAGTAAGATGCAAGTGACAGATTTGTATTTTCGTTTTAGTCCGGATGGAATGTATACTTCTGAAACTTTTGAAAGGGTATGCACCTGGGTCTTGCTCGACAGGAGAGGAATTATTGACCCCGGCCTTGATGACTCTCTGTAATGCAAAGAAGCTACAGAGGAGGCTGGAACCTATTCCTTATTTCCTCCTGTGTTATTTGATCAGGAAGGTATGGAATGATTGCCTTTACTGTGAGGCGTACATTTTGTTTTCCCAGAGTCGTCGTGCCTGTTATTTGATGAGTATCGTTAAGGAGAAACCGAAGTTTAAACGGAGTTTTGTCTCCCTAAGTATTGTTTGGAGGTGTTTTATCGCATCATTGTTTTCCTTATGGCTATGTTTGATACGTACGATAAAGGGGAATGAGATAACTAATCATGTTAATCCCATTTTTGTAGGAAAAATACCATGGGGATCTAATGGAATAACCCCTCTAATCCTCTTACTATCAATCTCATCTTTTTTCCATGGTATTATTAATCCTATCTGTCGGGATAATTATTTAACCATCTTTATTAAACCGTTGTCCATCATCCTACCACCCGCCCGACATTACCCACTGTCCAATGTCCACCGTCGACCGTTGACCGTCGATCGCCCACTACCCACTATCAACAGTCGATCGTCAGTCAACGATTGCCCATTGCCCACCCCTTACCGTCGATCGTTGCCGACCCTCGCCATCGATCATAGCCCCTTGGCTGCCGTCCGATCAATGATCGTCGACCATAGACCCCTGATCGTCGTCCGCTGATCGTCAACCTCTGACTATTGAACATTGTCGTCGACTGTTGCTCCACGACGGCCGACCAATCAACGATCGTCGACGCCAATCTCCAACCACCGATGACGATCGATCACCGGTTGCTGACCATAGGTCGTTAGTGGCCACGCCTCTGCCACTGTAACGTCACGACATACAGCTCAACTGACACGTGGCGTTATGCCGATAAGGATACCGAACCCGTATTAAGGTCATTAAAACCCGAACAAGTTTTAGATACAGAAATCAAGGAAAACGAAACTACATGTACATCACTTTCATTAAGTAACTTACAATTTGATAACATGTTTAGTTACATAACATTGTATCTCAAAAGTATTACAGGTCATGTGTTACATTAAGAAAATAAGGTTTGATCTGACATGATATCCAAAAGTACATGGGATCAAGTATATGAATGCAATCTCGTACTAGAACCCCCAGGAGTAACTGGAGGCAAACCTACCAATGAAATACATAACTTATGACCAAAACAACCTCAGTAACCTATAATATATGAATTTTATTTATAAGGGATTTTCGCTAAAGGTTATGACAATAAGCGAAAGTCCCTAAGAATAAATAAATAATATATATATATATATATAGAAAAATATAAATGTCATATCAGACAATATCATTATATGACCTTTTATATGTCTTCATGTCTCTTTCAAATGTGATTCCTTTGTGTTTATTTACATATTCTTGACTCAACTCGAAGGACTAACTCCGATAGATATGAATGTCTCAGATTACAATGAAATGATATCAATCGTCGACTGGACAAATCTTTCCGAATCGCAAATGGAGTTAGCTAGACCTAATTTACATAAAGGATCTCCTTGCATAGAGTTATTCGTGGCATCAATCACGAACGACCTTAATGTCGTCGCATGAATGCTCAAAGGGGTAGAATGCATCGGCCCCTCCCTAGTTAGTATTCTACTAGCCCGTTGATGACTCAAGAAAAACATACTTGGAAGTTCAATTACTACAACCATTGTCTACAAGACTCAAACAAGTATCAATGATCCACTTGGATTTAAGAAGGGACGCACCCAACACGATCTTCTCAATTCAAGGACACATTATGTGACATTCTATTCGTGTTATATCGGTTTGCTTTTCAATATTAGTTGAAATTCATTTCACATTAATATGTTCTTAACATTATTATAATACATACGCATTATTCTATTATTTTCTGAAGCTATATAATAGTTGAAATTCATTTCACATTCATATGTCCTTACCAATATAACTTCTTGATACTTGAGTCAAATAGTAACACATGGATCAAACTGACCTTAATGCAAAGTTTTCATGCCACCAATGTCTCCTGTCTCCTTTTCTTATTTTGCAAACAAACATTAGAACTTTCATTTATGCAAAAATCCCATTGGCTGTTGCCACCCCATTTTCTTCTTTATGTGATGATATGATGTGACCATTCCCCTCCCCATTCCATGCCCATCACCATACCTATCATAGTTGATGATCATCACACTCATCATCATCAATGGTAATTTAGATACTCCCGATACAATATCAAAAAAAAAAAACTGAGGTGTATACAGTTTGAACGTTGTTTCCGACTCATCATCATGATCACCATAATCATGTAACTGACTATGATCACCCTACTACTTCGTAATTGAAACATGATCTTCACAATAACTTAGTATCATCACACCAATACCATGATTTTTCATTCAACTTTCCAAGCATATAGGAAGAAGCAACAATCCGGCACTGATTCCAGCAGCTGTTGATCTTCCAACAACGACGACGATGACGACGAAGGCGACGACGGCTTAAACAAGAACATAGCGTTACGCAGACCCGACCCAAACAACCAATCATGAACATCCCAATAAACCTCCACCTTCCTTTTATTAACATCAATGAACTCATTTCCCCTGAACTTCCATTGCAAGTGCTTAACATGAGCAGCAACCTGCCCATCAATCTTGATCTCCATCTCAGGGCTCAAACCATACACATTTCCGTTCCCCGAGCACTCGATCGACACCTCGTGCGATCTATCACGCTCGTGCAGCTTCATTTTCGTCGAAAACCGCCTCTTCCCGAACATGTGCTCTTTCCTAGAGACCATAGCAGGGTCTATCAGCGACGGGCGACATCCCGTCTTTCTGAACGCCTCTTTCTTCTGATCTCCGACCACCAGCACGACCTCGTCCTCACAGACTATCGCCACGTAGTAGTCTGCTTGCGGCTCGACTTCCCCGTTGAACCTTGCCGCCTTTAGGTCCCAGACAACGTCTACGGTTTTTCCATCGACAACGAAGTGTTTAGACCCTTGTTTTCTCCAGAAGTACCAGGGTTTGAGTTCTACCTTGCAGTGGTGGTGGTGGTCTCCTGCCGGGCCGTCGACCGAGACCGATAGGCCGTGTAGGAGGAGGTTCTTGCACCAGGTGATCGTCACCAGGCGACACTGGCCCGCTATCTTGGTCCGGTAGACAGACATGATCAGGCTCTGGGGCGAGCGTGTGGCGCTAGCTCCAGGCGCCTGATCATCGCCTGCTTGCTTTTCTGATGAGGAAAAGCAGGCGGGCACAACCCCGATCGCCTCGTTGATCATCTGATCAGAGGGATACAGATGAGAAAGGCGAACAATAATAATAATATCAACAGAAACGGATTCTGTGAGAAGCTGATGATATTATTGTCAAGGGCTGAGAGGTTCGTTTTTCAAATTGTGAAGGGAAATCAGATGGGCGTTTTATGAAAGCACAGGGGAATGAGTGATGAGCTGAATACAGCAAAAACAGACCAAAAGCTTTGCTGGGAAGAGATGAAAGTGAGATAGAATTGAAGGGAAGCGAGCAACATGTGCAGTGGGGCAAAGTAAAGAGAACCTTTTTTTATGTGTATAGAAATGAAAATAATGGAACAGGACATGTTTGGATAGACGAGATAGGAGGCCTTCTTTTTCTTGGGAACTTTCGTTTTCACGATTTTTGGTGTGTCGAAAAGTTGGCGGTGTATTTGGCCATGTGAGATGTTTCCCCCTAAGTTCCCACAATCCAGCAAATTGCCAGTAATATAACAAACTTCAATGATCATGATGAATCATGCAATGAAATGCGAGCTTATATTATAAGACGAGTTTATATTATATGATCTGAGAAGAACCTTAGGTCGATTATCATTACGGTTACGTCGTCTAAGCTACCACGAGCAACAGCGAGATCCGCGAGCTCCTTGCAAGCTGCGACGAGGTTCCTGGATGTCGGCTGCCTCCTGTTGATGATCTCTTGACTCGGGGAACGAACCTTTGTTGTCTTTTTATTTTCCTGGAATAAGATGGTACTCCGGCACTTTGCTGGAGGGCTCTCGTTCTCATTATCGGAAACTTCGATTTCTGCTCCTCCTTTCAAGGAACGGATGGTCTTCTTGTGCCTAGGAGACGAGCATGTTGGCATCTCATGTTGCTTAATCAGAGCTATCCTTCGTACTTTAGGTGAAGAACTTGAACTGATATAGGCATAGTCTTGGATAATGTTCTCCTTTTCTGAATCATCTGTTGGTCCGAGCTTTCGTTTAACAGAATGTTGCTCAAGAACAATATCAATAGCCTCCTGGTTGCTAACCTGTATAAGAAACCAACGAAACCGGATTGAAGTACATGACTAATTAGGCCTCGACTCTCGGGCAATATAACAGTCAATGTTTCGTATAAGCACGCAAGCATCGTGATTCCAACCATTCATATTCAAAATTCAAAGGCCAATACCTTCAACTATTATTTCTACTAAAGTTACTTTTCAAGCATGTAGAAAAAGCATAAGTAGTGATTCCATTCCAAGAACTTTTCCTTTGTCAGTAAGACGAATGTTTTTTTGTCCATTCTTCGAGTGCTGAGGAGTCAATCCAAGGTCAACGGTGTACTTGCAAGTCCAAATCACTTTTCAAAATGATGTATGGAGCGGTCTTTAACTAGCAAAACACTTAATCGCCAACAATTAAAGCAAGGAGGAAACAGAGAAAAGACTAAAACATACGCGGAATGCACATTAAGATCATGAATAAGCAAGCAGAAGGAAGTAATCACCTTATCCCACAAGCCATCGGAAGCGAGAACTAGAAATTCCATATCTGACGTAAGACTAATAGTCCGTGTCTCCGGCTCGGCGACTATCCAATCCTTCAAATGAGCATCGCCCATGCTTCTTGAAACAGAAAGTATTCCTTGAACTCTCCAAGCTCCTCCATGGATCCCCACATATCCTCCCTACGCGTTAAGGATTCATGAGAACTTGTTCTACATATTTCAACCTTGTGAATTTAGTCCATATATGAAACAGCATAGACGTAAAATAGTCACGTAGATGTACCTTATCCTCTACTCTTTTCCGTTCATCTTCTCTATCTGCCCTGTGATCCTTAGTTAGGGCCTCTGCCACCCCGCCTCTACAAAGAACCGCCCTGCAATCACCCAAATTGGAGATGATCATCTCCTTTTCATCGACCAATGCTGTCACACAGCAGACACCACTCCCTGCACCCTGCGTTGTTACCGCAACACAAACGGAAACAAGCGTAAATCAATTGCTAAATCATCATCAAGACATAATACATCATGTTGGAAAGACACACACACACTGTCAATTAGTACTCGACAGAATAGTCTGTCTATGGCTTATGCTATAATACATTCACCAAGTTCCTCCGAACTCATTGTGACGATTGATGGATACTTGCAACAAGTAACCAACATGAACAAGATTCAGCAACAAAACCAAACCCCATTTTCATTACTTCTGAGTCACAAATAACTGTTATCCAAGCCCATGAGAATATAGGCTACAATTGAACCGATTTGTCAAGACAACATATATATCTTTAACTTCCATCAATGTTCGATCAACAAACCATTAGGGTTCCCCACAAGTCCAATTTCAAATTCCCAATTGACATCAACAAAACCCAAAATCAATCTTTTCTATTGAGAAATATGTGAGAATGAACCTGCTTCAAGAACTCCTCGTCAGTCTTGAGATAACCAGCCTTGACAGCCTCAATCTTGTCTTCATCTCCACAGCAATTCTCAACCATCATCATCACATTCCTATGCAGATTCTCTGCCACGAAGTCCACCGCCAATCGCCCACCATGCCCATCATAAACCCCATAAAAACCCTACAAACACTCAAATTACTCAACTTCCTCAATTTAGCATTGCAAAAACCCAATTCACAAAATCCATTTTTGATCACATTACCTTCTTGCAATCCCCATTTGACCAAGAAACAATCTTGTGGGTATCCTCATTCACCCTTTTCCTCCTCCCCTTCACCCCATATACCCCAACTCCAACATCCCCAAAACAAACCACTTCGCCCTCCTCCTTCGATCCACCGGGTTCATCCACGATCTCGCGAAGAACCTCGGGGATCTGTATACTGAGGGACGACGATCTCTTCCTCTTCAATGAACAAGATTCACCAACATTGACACCAAGGGGATTGCTATTGAGTTTAGATTCTGAATCGGAGTGCATTGTGTGGTTTCTTTGAGAGAAAAAGAGAAGAGGGCATTGAATTCAATTGAATTGATGAGGAACTGAGGGGAGAAAAAAGATGGGTGAATACTGAATTGGGGTTTTTTTGAGAGCCGTTGAGGAATTGGAAAGGGGAAGAGGTGGTCAAAGCAAAGTGTGGGAAAGTTTCAAAACGTTGAAGTTTGGGGTGGGGGCAGTCTATGTTCTGTGAATGCACATGACATTCACCGACTCACTTGCGTACTTTATTTTACTTATCCAAGACAGAGTTGCAGAATTGTTTGCCCAATCATGAGATCATTTTTTAAAGTGTTATGTGATATTTTGTTCCTTTTATATTATTCGTAAATTTTTTAATTTGATCAATTTTAAAAAAATATAATTTTTTTAATAATATTTTAATATATAAAAATATTAAATCAATCTCATCTTATTTGTTACATCATATCCATTATCTTCTTTCATATATACTATAATAAATCTCACTATTATTAAAAAAATATTTTTTTTTTATTAAAAATTCACACAAATTCA
>LIEC01006466.1:19264-35701 GCA_001925005.1 Drosera capensis
GTACCGGATAAAAAAATTTCAATAAATATGAAATGAAGGGAATATATTTATATTTTTTTGTCTTAAAAAGAATAAAATATAAAAAACAGGATTAAAAGACTGCAGTAACCGCATCTGACAAGTTACATCTCACAAGATTTTTCAAAAAAATAAATTTTAAAATCTAATTTTAAAACATCTTTTAACGGTTTTTTCAGATCTTGTGAGACCGATTATAGTCAGGCTGCAGCTACCGCGGCCCATGCAATCATACATGCATATTAATATGAGTATTTGACTGATCAACTGAGAGAAAAAGGAAGGAAAAAAAAAACTCTATATAATATAAATAATTATAATATTTTAATATTTTTATTTAGAAAATTATCAAAAAATATTTTATTTATTTTAAAACGGATAAATAAAAAAAAGTTATTTTATTTATGTTGGAATCACGAGAAGATTGTTTGTATCTCTCATTTCTTATTACTACCGACGCAACCATTCTCGTCCTCTAGTGAGGTACATGAGATTAATTATTCATGTGTCATGGGTCTGATGTAACAGAACCAACATGAGATTACAAATGGATTATTATCCACACAAAAAATTGATTATTATCCTTTACATACTCCCCTGTAAGACCGAAACACAGAACTAAAACAAATTGAACAAACTGATCTCTCTAAGCTCATGAATGGGCCTGTCTAAAAGTAAAGTGGGCTGCTCGGCGCCCACGCATCATGTTGTTGAGTTTCTGAGCCATTGACAGAGAATGACAGGGTGAGCAAGAATCAACTATAAATTACTAATACTTTTTATTTTTAAATTTATTTATGAATGAATCACATTTAATTTATTAATTATCATTTGATATTATTTGGTTTGATTTTATAAATGTTTTATTGTTTTTTATTAAATTGAAATTTTTTGTTTTTTATAGATGACTAATTGATAAATAAAAAAATTAGATATGATTAATTGATAAATATTTTAGGTTTTACAGACTAATAGGTATTTACCAATGAGTCACACTTACTTAATAATTACCATTTGGTTTTATTTGGTCTGATTTTAGGAATGTTTTGTTATCTTTTCTTATTGAATTGAAGTCTTTTATTTTTGATAGATAACGAATTGATAAATAAGATAATTAAGAATAATTAGTTGGTAAGTATTTTAGGTTTTGAATACTAATAGCTAATTCACTCAAGAAATAATGAACCTTGGGTATATTTCTTTCGTCTCATTTAAAGTGAAACGTTCAATATTCATTGTTTTATTTTGAAAATTTAAGTTATTTATTTTAACAAAATAATAAAATTACGACAACGGTTCATGATTGAATGTCACAATTGAAACTAATATTAATGTTTCACAATAATTTTGCATAAAATATTTATACCGGTGGACGATTCATCACATAAAAAAAATTACTCCCTCTGTCTCATGTAATTTGTGACATATATGTAAGTATTTTGTACTATTCTATACACAATAATACAAGTCTTATTTTTATATCAAATCGCATATGATCATCCCGTAATATATATTAGATTGAAGTACGTAACTTACACAATCATTGATGTTTCACGATAAATTTATTAAAAAAAAATTACCTATGATTATCGTTATGCGCATGTCAAACTTTACATCGATACGCATATAGAGTTAAAAGAGAATTCCTCATTGGGCCACTTTTTCAATATTATTTATCTACAAAGCAATCAACTTGTTTTTATTACACTGAAGACCATTTTTTCAAATTTAATTAAGATTCACGCAAATTTGTCCTCAATCAAACAAAACCAAATCAATGTTTAAAGGGAAATAAAAAAAATCTATATATTTTGTTGAAAGGAAATAAATCTACATCTTTGATAAAAACATTAAAAAAAACTTAATATTACTAACATAATTTTCATTCATCTTTTTCGTCTCATCCGTCGTTATCTTCGTGACTATCGTCATCATCAAATGACATAACACCCCCCACAAAAATTTTGATGTACGCCTTAAATAAGATTGTAATACATCTTCACTGAAACTGTAGTACATCTTCGGGTAAAATTATTGAAGGCCTTCAATAAAAGGTAGTATGTCAGTCGTTGAAAACATAATACGTCTTCATTGAAATTTAGTTGTACTACGAATGAACGACACACTTGGTTGATGACATGGACGACGAATATGTTCTTGTCGTCGACATGAACCAAACACACAGAAACAAGTCAATGGCAGCAAACATCGTCGTTGACGATGATGATATCGGTCTATCCTCAATGTTTTTCCCTGTTCATCGACGACGACGATGTCGATCCTCATCAACTCTTCCTTGTTCTCAAGCAATAGAATTTATCGACGATGATGATGATATCGATCCTCCATGCTTCCCTGCTCTCCGACGACGGGACACAGATAACGACGAACTTCGTGCGTGAATGACGATTATGCGATCTCGACGCTTTCTTATTCTTCATCGTTGACGATAGCATTGCCTCAGCCGTATCAATGGTGTTTTGGTGATAATGGAGAAGATCATTGTGGGTCAAGAGGCGACAACATGAAATTGAGAAAAAATTAGGATTCTGAAAAGTATATTTATTTATTGGAGTGGGGGGTAGATTTGATAAAAATTATTTTATTTTTCGGAAAGTGGACTTACGGATAATAAAAATCTTATGTTGTATTTTTTGGGGAAAAACATTGAAAAAGTGAAACTTTGCCTAATTATCTCTAAAATCAAAATGTTACAAACTATATGGGACAGAAAAAATATAACATTTATATGAATATTATATTCCTTTCGTCCAAAATTAATACAATCAAAAAATATTGCGTGTGGATTAATGAAAATGTTGAAATTTATATAAAATGAAAATTTTATCTTTTTTATATATAAGAAAAAGGAAAGAAAAGAAAAGAAAAAATGATACTTCAAAATATAAGATGTAGGGATATGACATAAAATATAATGAAAGGATATTTTGATAATCTTATTTTAAAAATTATCAAAAATGATAATGTTGTATTTTTAATAAAATCGACAAAAAAAAATTATTGTACTATTTTTGTTTTTGATGGAAGGAGTAATTCATGTATGAGGGAGTACTTCATTTCCTTTCCAGGAAGAGTCAGTATGCACCAACTCTCTCTACCCTCTCCTAAATTTGAAGAGACTGTTACCATTTCACATAATTCAATGTCAGGTATCTATATCTAGGTTGATTTTTGATACAATCTCATTCTTAACATAGTTCTTGACTATCTATCATTTCAGATATTGATTTTGATTACGGATTATCTACCTTATGGGTAGGTAAGAAACACGTAGAATTATTTGATAAGTCCTTCAAGTTCGTCAAGGTGGACTGGTTCTCCCGCCTGAGACTGAGAGCCGTGCACGATCTTTTTGCCACCCTATTCATCACGCCATTTTTCCTCGCCGACTTTTCCAAAACCCCTCTCAAAATAACTAAAAAAAAAATAGAAATATCACGGATTTTTCTCCAACAAGAAGCGTTAGAATTTTTCAATTTCTTCAGTTTTATTTGTTCAAATTGACAGGGCCCGTTTTGAATTTTCATAAACATCATCATCATCAACATCAACATCAACATCAACATCGTTTTCCCTTGCCCCGATTCAGTGGATGCATTCTTCCCATTCGCGGGTCGTTCCTCATATTTTATCATCTTCCTGTTTTCTTTTTAAAAAAATTTAAAGAGAGAGAGAGAGAAATCGAGTTGAATGTTGTTCTGTTTCTTCTTCTTTTTTGGTTCACAGAATCGTGATTCATACTCCGTTGACTCCGTCACAAGCTTGAGGTTTCCGCGATTTCCCTTTTGAGGTAACATTATTTATCTCGATTTTTGTCGACCCAATTGTGGAAAGATTGTATTTTTGAGGAATATGGTATGTAATGGATTAATGGGGTTTAGGGATTTTGAGCATTGGGAGTATCGAGAGAGAGAAAAATATAATAAAATGATATGATATATGGTTTGAGAATTTAATTTGGATTATAGAGTTGTAGGTGTGTGATCAAATGTGTTACAGGGTTTTAGATGAGTTGAATTTTGTGGGAATCAGGAATTTCTGCGTGATTTATGAGATTATGTCCACATGGGTTGCTTGTTGATGGTGATAGCTTGAAAATGGGTTGTCAACTAGCATGGTTTTCACCATTCTGTGTAGCCCTTTTGAGGGGATGGGCGCGGAGAATGTGTGCTGCCCATGCGGCCATGCCTGCTTATATATGCGCCGTTGATTTTGATTTTGATTTTGATTTTGATAATCGATTGTTTCGTGGCGTTGAGATTGTGAGGGGTTTCTTTCTGTTGTTATCATACTCCGTGATATTGCCTAGTTTCGTGGTTTGATTTGATGCCGTTTTGTGCGATATGTGAGTATAGCAAAATTAGTGTGAGTTGGTGTTTCTCTTTAGCAGGGAATGATTTGCATTTTGTGCAGGGTTGCGCCCTCATATCATAGTTCGTTGGCGAATGATTGGGTCGTAGTTACAGATATTGGACTGCAGCTTCGCTTTGTGTGGGCTATTAGTGGATGAAAGTATCATGAAGAACAATTTTGGGCGCAGGTCTTTTTTTTATCTCACACAGCTTTTTATGGGCATGTACTTTCCTTAATTTACAAGGAATATTTGTTGTTTAGGTAACTGAATCTGGTTTGATGCAGCACGATCAGCAAGAAGCCGAATGATACTGTGAAGCTTCTGGTGACAACTTTTATGGGAATTGTTTTCGGTTTTACAATTGGGATTACCTTCCCAATTCTTTCATTAAACAAGGTATGCAGAATTTTTACCGTTTTGATTCCTTCTCGCTAGTTGCTCATTAGTTCTCGTCCACGTCTATGGATGCCACATGATTCTTTGTACTTTGATCTAAGTGTCAACTTATTTGTATCTGGATTTCACAGATTTATCATCCAGTAGACATTGCTCCGGTGGGTAAGAAGTTCTCTCCAGGTGTTGAAAACAACTCGTCCTCGGCTCAAAGCTTGAAACATTTATCACAGGTATTAAAACCTCTAAGTTGATTTTGTGGTGATCATGATTCGTACATTTTTGTTAACAAATCATCATCTTTCAGGAATGCCATTCTTTACATTCCTGTTTTAACCTCTGAGTTAAAACGATTATTAGTTTTTTCAATCTTCGGTCTCGTGCTATTGAGACTGTTTCTTGTTCTTGTTTTTATGATTTCTTAGATTTGGGTCCCATCAAATCCAAGAGGCGCTGAAACACTTCCCCCAGACATTGTTGCATCCGAGTCGGATTTTTATCTTCATAGACTATGGGGCAACCCTAGTGAGGTATGCAAAACCCTGTCCTGTACATTTGCCTTAATATGAGTTTTCCAATTTGTAATACAGTTTGCTTCTGCAGGACCTAACCATCAGACCCAAGTATCTCATAACGTTCACCGTTGGAATTTCTCAGAAGAAAAACATTGATGCGGCAGTAAAAAAGGTTTATTCCATGCCTGATCTGTTCACAATGGTACAATCGAGTGCTTCTTTCCACTTCTTAACTCATCATCCTGGATAAATTTGCAGTTCTCAGAGAACTTCACGATAGTGCTCTTTCATTATGACGGAAAAACATCTGAGTGGGATGAGTTTGAGTGGTCAAAAAGGGCTGTTCATGTGAGTGCTCCAAAGCAAACGAAGTGGTAAGCAAGAAATAGAAATTGATAGTTTGGTGCTGGTCTGGTTAATGAATGCTTGGAAGTTGGAACTAAGATTAATCTCCTTCTTGCCTAAGGTGGTATGCCAAACGATTCTTGCATCCTGATGTTGTGGCAGCCTACGAGTACGTCTTTATATGGGACGAAGACTTGGGAGTCGAACATTTCAATGCTGAAGAGTTAGTCTCGCCTATCTTGTGATGCTATTTATCTTACTACTCTAGTCTTTATACTGGAGTTTTTTTCCCCCTAAACCCAGATACATCAAGCTCGTGAAGAAGCATGGCTTGGAGATTTCACAACCTGGTTTAGAGCCGAAACGTGGGCTCGTGTGGCAAATGACAAAGAGACTAGGTGACAAGGAAGTGCACAGGTGAGAATAGCGTAGGGGAAAACAAATTAAGAATAGATAAGCTGTTAAATTTGCTCTTACACTCTTGTACTCTTACACTTTGTTGTATTAAACTTTGCAGGACTGCAGAGGAAAAATCTGGCTGGTGCAGTGATCCGCATCTGCCTCCGTGTGCTGGGTATGCGACCAATATAATCTTTGCTATGCCTGCTGCTGAAACAGCTACTGGTTGGTGAAGAACTCTAGTGATTTGTGCTTTTTATTTGCAGATTCGTGGAGATTATGGCTCCGGTCTTCTCCAGGAATGCATGGCGCTGTGTATGGTATTTGATTCAGGTATTGTGGATAAATGAAGTTCCATCAAATGGAGATACTGTGTTATCTGCATCTTCTGTAGCTCTTCCTCTTCTTCCAAGCTCTCTAATGGACTTTCTAACACACAACTCTCTACTTCCATCCAATCGTTGGATGCGCGAGGGGTGTGGTAAAACATTCCGCTTGGTGGCATGACGATTTGAAATTTCTAATGTGCCTAACTTAAACTCATGTTGCAGAATGATCTGATCCATGGATGGGGTCTTGACTTTGCTCTTCAAAGATGCGTGGAGGTCGGTATCTTGTTGCTTCCCACCTTTCTAGTCCATCCTGATTGTTTGTGATTCTCAATAGCAATAGTGATACTGATACGCTCCCGTTAAAACAGCCTGCACATCAGAAAATTGGAGTCGTGGACGCTCAGTGGATTGTTCACCAAACAGTGCCATCACTTGGTAATCAGGTACTCGAAATTTGTCATATATTGTTAATAATGTGTGCTGGTTTTTTGTTCATATATCCCTCTATACTCCTTTGACACTAGAAAATTATGCTCGTGTAGGGTGAAGCAGCAGACGGGCAATCTCCATGGCGAGGGGTATACTTTACTTATTGTCCCCTCCATACATCCGGTTTTTCTTTCGCATTTTTTGGTTCACAGATCACTGGGTTGCTAATGCGAAAACGGTACTGATTTCACTTGGGTATCTGCAGGTGAGGGAAAGGTGTAGGAGAGAATGGAAAATGTTCCAGGATCGGTTGAAGGATGCCGATAAGGCATACTATAAGTCCATCTGAATCGATCTTCCAAACTCTATGGCTCGATAGGAGCGGTTAGTTCGTACCCAGGCACTCTTGCTACTATTTTGTACAATCACTTCTCATACTTGGGATCATCGCCAATCGAGAGAACGCTGTTATATATTTCAGCAGAAGGGGCGGGATATCTTATATTGGTGTGAGATTCTACGCAACGTTATACTGTCAAATAACAATCTATGGCGGTCTCAAGGGCCAAACTCCAAATGGTAATCTCCGCGGCTGAATCCATCAAGAAAAAGTTTCTGGAGTTAGCTACAGTGAAAAGAGCTTCTGAAGCAGTTTTGCTAGGTTTTTATCAGTCGTTACTACTCCTTTGATCCGCTCAAGCTTCTGCCAATGTTTGTAGCGTTTTAGCACACGCCGAAAGCAAATCTCGTGACCATATTGTACGATAACTTCGACAGCTGCGTGTGCAGTAGTTCGCGAACTGTAGTCTTCTTTTAGGAATACTTATGATGTATGTAATGCACATACCTCAATTGGTTCGTGATTCAGAGTTTTGGTTCATGTAAATTTATGCTGGTTGGGGTTAATACCGTGGTATCATCCTGTCGATAGGCTGATGAAAGTCGTTGGTTATGTAAATACTTCTGTTCTAAAATAAATATTACATTTGATTTTTTTCACCATTTAGCATGTGTTTTTATAGTGTTTTATTTTCGGTCTTACCAATATAATAATATTACATCACATACTCAAAATTAAAATATATATTATTATTTTAAAGAGTTTTATTTTTCGTTTTAAACTATCATTTGGGTTTTATAATAATTATACGAAAAATAATATTTGATTATATACAACTCGAGTAAAATTTTGCATCGATAAATACACACATTCAAAATGTTACTCCCTTCATCCCGTGAAAAATGAAAAAGGGTTGACACACGTTCAATGACGGTAAGACGTGATTTGATATAAAAATGAAATTTATATTATATATAATATAAAATAAATAAATAAATAAATATATATATATATATATATTTCGTGGGAAGACACGGAGGAGTATTTGTAACCTGATAATAATTGAGAAGCTTCCATTGAAATTTTAGTACCGCGTACATAGATTAATTGAAAAAAGAAGAAGAATGTTACTAGCAATTAGACAGGTGTATTGATTAAGATACTTTTCTGGATCGAAGAGGGGCCGGAGCCCAAGTTGATTAAGATACTTGATAATGATTTGTATATCTAAAGTGACATCTCCACTCAAAAATAACCAGGCAAGATAATGATTAACCAGGCAAGATAATGATTTGTATATCTAAAGTGACATCTCCACTCAAAAATATCTTCCTTGGCCACAATCCAAACCCAAGATATTTTCCAATCGAACATGTAGAAACCTCTATCTTGTCCCCCTTAGGCGTCACGTTTTATTTACATCACCAACAAAACCACGAGTCATTCTCCTATTGGTTTTACCTCGGTGAAAGTGGCGCCGACTTTTTACCCGTTACATGTCATTTTTATCAGATATCCAAATATTTACACGTGTGAAGCCACGTGGGCAGAGCCTCTCCTCGCCAAAACAGAACCAGGTGAACCATGGCTAATAATTATCTGATCATCATTTATGAAATATATGAGCTGAGCAGCTCTGTTACAAATCCCTCCTCCGTCCCTCCACTGTGTTTTCCGTTCTTCTGTTTCCTATTTTCTGTTTTCGTTCGCAGAAGCATCGCTTCTGTTTTCTTCGGAGCAGAACGGATCATGGGTCTGTCGAACTTCCCGACGGGCCCGTTTGAGGGCGGTCTCCTCCCGTTCCTAGTGATCAACACGGTGCTCTCGTTCTCGATCTTAAAAAAGCTGATGATATTCGCTATGGTGCAGATCACAGGCGCTGTTGTTTCGGCTTGGGAGGCGAATGATGCGACGTCAATGCATGGCATAGGGAGAAAAAAACTCGGGATTTCGATAAGCCAGTTCGGGACTCTACGTAAGAAAAGGGGCCGTGGTGGTGGCGGTGGCGGTGGCGACGGATGCTGTGCGATGGAATGTTGTGTTTGTCTGTGCTGTTTCGAGGCGGAGGACGAGGTGAGTGAGCTGCCTTGCAAGCATTACTTCCATAAGGGGTGTGTTGAGAAATGGTTCGATGGTGGTGATCGTCGCAGCACTACTTGCCCGCTTTGTAGGTCCGTCACCTGAAGTCTAGTAGTCGATGGGCAATGATAACGATAACGACAATGATCGAATCAAGTCGAGTCTTGTGTGTTTCAGTTTTTATGTTTTTGCTCCTCTAGGATGAAAAAGGGGGCTATCAGTAACGACGATGATCGAGTCAAGTCGAGTCTTGTGTGTTTCAGTTTTTATGTTTTTGCTCCTCTAGGATGAAAAAGGGGGCTATCAGTAACGACGATGATCGAGTCAAGTCGAGTCTTGTGTGTTTCAGTTTTTATGTTTTTGCTCCTCTAGGATGAAAAAGGGGGCTATCAGTAACGACGATGATCGAGTCAAGTCGAGTCTTGTGTGTTTCAGTTTTTATGTTTTTGCTCCTCTAGGATGAAAAAGGGGGCTATCAGTAACGACGATGATCGAGTCAAGTCGAGTCTTGTGTGTTTCAGTTTTTATGTTTTTGCTCCTCTAGGATGAAAAAGGGGGCTATCAGTAACGACGATGATCGAGTCAAGTCGAGTCTTGTGTGTTTCAGTTTTTATGTTTTTGCTCCTCTAGGATGAAAAAGGGGGCTACCAGTGTTTCTCCATAGGCTATGGCTTCTGGTCATGGTCTTTTTCTGGATTCCTGGTTGTGTTAGCTTTTTTTATGAGCATGTTGCAGTGTAGCTGTGGTGAGCTGTTCCACAATGTTTGCTTTGCTGTAATCTGAACTCTTGCATTTCCCGTTTCGCATCCTATGGAATAAAAGTTATCGAGTCAACTAGTTAAATATGTGGTAACACATATACTAGGTTTAGACTGTACATAGATTACTGACGTCTGATATGATATGTTCGTTGTTCGTTGGGATAGCTTTGTTCGTTGTTCTCAACATTAGATGTTTTCTACACTAAATTCTTCTGCTTTGATGCTTGATTTGCCGTGATTTCTTGATTTGAGATGTTTAGACCGCACAAGCATCACAATTGTATTGAGTCCTGCAACACAAGCATCTTGGAGCTGTAGTCGCCCTTGGCAAGCAAATGGTTAGCTTCAGGGAACTATTGGTGTGATTATGGAGAAGAAACAAACAGGCAGACGACAGGCAACGGGAAATCGACGATTCTATTCGCTATACTGTAGATCGAGTAGTGGGGGGATATCTTTTGAAAAGAAACACAGTTGCCTCTTATTACTAGTATTTATCATGCAGGGCATGCTTCAAATAGCTATTGAGTGTGGAGGGAGTGTTTTTTTTTTTTTTAAGGAAATCACGAAGGATTTCGTTCGATCAACCGAATAATTCGTAACTCCGGATAATTTTTTAAATCAGTTTTCGTTGACGGACTCACCACCACAAAATAACTGGACACTCAGCGGGTTTTGATCCCCTGCCTTGACCTCTCCCAGGGAGTGTGGATGGAGTGTATGTATGCTTGCTTTCTCCATAAAATCCTGAAGTAATATGTTCCTGCAATTCTTTCCAATTCTTTCCATCCAGTTCACCGTTTACTGTAACTGATACAGGATGTTCTTACCCCGTTGCGAGTTTGAAATCCCAATTAATCTTATTGATTGTAGAACAACAGAACCTGAATGAAATCAGGAGGATACATGAGCAAAAGCAACTCAGGAATGGTGCGGCGACGTTGCAATATCTCGCCCTACAATTCTTCTTCTTCTTCGGATTCCCCCTGTATCTGGAAGAGAACCAACGTGTTTGACAGGAGCGCTTTCCAAAAAGGTGAATCCACAACCTACTATATTCCCCCATAGAGGATGAGAATATAATATCTCACTCAGGTGCCCTGATCTTGAAAAAACGAATCAAAGTACACCACCACTGCTCAATAAAGTATCTCGAGACCAAGACCATGCAAAAGGGTGGGCATAAGACGATGTGAAAGTAATCTGTTTATTGATCGTATTTGACAAGATACATGTCACGATTCACCACTGTAAATCTCAGTGGGAACGCTAGACGCACAAAGTCACAATACCATACAATGATGAAGTTGGACCTAGTGCACCTATTCTAATCTTAATCACGAAGGAAACCTCTCACAAAGTGCTCCCAACACGTACATTGACATCTTCTAAGCGAGATTAGGATTCAAACATAATCCGCATAACCATCCTCACAATACAGAAAACAAATATCTAATTGATGTCAACACATGATATATGAAGCATTTTCATCCGTGAAATTTCTCGGTTTTACGGATCGATTACTACGTAAAAATGGATAATGGATGTTTTCCCGACTCTGTCTTCCACCGCTCTTCAACATACTACGGTGGGAATGCGAATGCGAGTCAGGGGAAGTTGGAATCTGTCGTTACCACCCTGTAGCCAGTAGAATATGGACCAAGGCAACGAAAAGGAAGAAAGCGCGTCAAGAATCACTTTCCTGAATAGAATAGACAGGAAATTCTCCCAAAAAGCTGATCTGTACAAAGATATCTACTTTCCCCTTATTCTATGATCACCTTAGAGTTGGACGGCAGCCGGCCAGGGTGATCCAGTAACGGACAGGGTAGGCCGAGTTGGCAGGTTTACTGAATCTTTCGAGCTCTACTATAAGAGAATGTCGTGCGACAGATCCTCAAGCTCCAATGTTCCGGCGGCGGCGGCTCGCAAACTTAAACAAGACTAGTGCAACATGGCAAGTCACCTTCTACCCATGAAAAATCATCAAGCTCCATAGACAGAACTAAAATCTTGATAGAAAGTGATGATTCGGGAAGAATGGAGCAAATGTGTTGCACTAATCTTGAAATGTGCTCGATTAGAAATTAGAAAACGGGTATGAGAATACAAAAACGATAAGCCATTAAAGAATATCACGTAGTACATGCATTATGGAAATCCAGCGATGAAAGAATATACGAATTTGTCAGCCTGAAGAAAAACTTTCCTCCTCATGATGGGAAAAAGGCTTCAGTGATCATACAAAATGCATGAGAAGAAACTCACGCCATACCAGCAATGGTTCGGCAACCAGCATCAGCAGAAAGCAGATCTACCAGCGAGAATGGCTATACACCGCCTATGATAACTCCACTCAAGAACGAGATATGTCCGTAACCGTCTCAAACTCGGATGAATGGCGAGTTTGTCAAGGATCTCGAACCAGATGAACTCATGTCACAGCAACCACAGGCTGCATTGTAGAAACCAATTATTTCCCGTTCAATGACCTCAAAGCCCTTCATATTAGCCACTTTCCCTAATGCAGTTTCCAGGCAAAAGAAACTTATACTGCTCAGCATTCTCCAAAAGGTAAGCTGGAAGGTGGACAGCAGAATAAGAATGAGGCACCGGTCCCATTTTCCCGATTAATTCCCTGAATGTGTACTCCTCGGGGATCATATCGAACAAGTCGGCCCCTTGGCAGATCACATGCTGAATCCTTTTGGGATCCAAATAATGAGAGAACTTTACTCGATCGTTGTGGCTATAAGCCTTCATTTTGAAGGTAAATTCGCTGATATGACGGAAGCAGAAGCTACAATGCCATCCAGCATCAGCCAGAAGATCGTCCGTTTGTCGATAATGAGCATATCTCGTCCCGCCTGTCTGATACCTGTGAACAGATGCCCTCCAGCTGTTGTTATCCACATGGAACTCAAAAGAATAAATGTAGCTCTTGAGCTGCAGATGAAGCACTTGAGGAATCTCGTCACACCACCTCAACAGATTGATGGTGTGCCTACTAGGAATTTCATCAACATCCGACATGATCAACAGATCGTCATCTGTTATATCTGCTATCCTCAGGAGCTGATCCAATGCAACACGCTGATACGCTTCTTCTACAAACGGGTTCTCCCCTTTCTTAAAAGGGCCAGGGATAGTACCATAAGTTAGTCGGGGTCCAACGAACTTGAACTGCTCTCTGTTGGCTGAAAAGACTAATGGTTTTGGCAGACCACTGAAGGTAGAATTTGACTCCAGGAGAACAAACTGTGTGATGTAGGGATACAGCTCCTTCCATCGGACAGTGAGTAAGTCCACCTCATTGCTGAACAGAACAGCATCGAATACACGTCTCGGATACTCACGAACAGCCCATCCATGAAGCTTGCAAAGATTCTCCATAGTAACATTCTCGTTATAATAATGAGGAATTTCATGGAAAGGCTTAGGCGGCTTTTCCCACAATGGCCGTAAGAAGTAGGAGATCTTCTGACCGTGCAAATAGGCTCCTAGGACAAACATAGGGATAACAGCAAACAGAAATATGTATGTTTTCACATCCAATCCCCGCATCATACAACGAATTCTTGTCAAGCGTCCTGACTCCTGCAATCAGGAAAAATGGAAAAAAACCATGAAACCAAGCAACATGCCAGGACTACAATGATTTCAACGTTCTACTCGTCACAAAGAATCAGAACATCAGAAGGAACTTGCTTACTGGAATCAAAGTAGCTGAAGGACAAAAATTCATTTCTTCATTGCACTTGCGTGACTGTCTAATCAGTGAATATAGAGGCTAAAAAAACTGTGACATCATAACTTCTTTCACTCCTTTATCAAACTCAATTCAGCAAAATACTTCCAAGTCAAACCAAGCAAATCTAAAAATGCAACTTCAAGCTTCTGCAAAATCATCAAACTCGAACACTTACCATGGACAGCACAAGTTTATCAGATGATCCAAGCCAGATACTTCATAAGAAAACATCCAAAAACAACAAAGCATCGATTCTATGAAATCAACCCCCAACACAGGCCCAAAACTCCAAATTACCAAAAAACAAGAGAAATTTAATAAAGGGTTCCAACCAACAATAAAATCAGAAAGCAGATCAAACACCCCAATTCTTTAAAAATAGAGAAATCATTCACCCGGCAACAACAATCGTCACAGAGACTATCCGTCTTCTTTGAACAATAATGCCCTCCTTGCTCAGCCATCAACAACATTTTCTCCATCAAATCCCTTTCCTCTCTTCACCTTCACAAAAACCCAACAGATCAACACAAACCCACAATCACCCACTCGCTTCAATCCCCAAATTTAATCTTTTTCAACCACTCTTTATCTCAAAGCCGCAAACTTTACCCAGAAAATCACTAAGAATCGCTTCTTGGTCACTTTTTGCCCTGAAACTCAAACTCAAACTCAAACTCAAACAATGAGAAATCGAATATCCAAAAAAGGAAAACCTCAAATTGATCGAATTGCCCTAATTGAGAATATGAGGAGGCGAAATTGAATCTGGGCAAATCAAGGGTTTGGTTTTGGGCCTCGGCGCCTCCCAACGGCCAGAATATCCAGGAGATGAATTTGGGAGGTCTGCGGCAGCATGTGGCAGCAGCCGTTGCTGCCTCCATTTATCATTTTATATTATGATCCAATACGATGAATACATATCACATATATGTAATCTAATCCGATTTAATATATATTGTATTATTTAGTTATTTTTAAACATGATAAATTAAAAAATAATATGGGATCGAAATTATATAAATGACGAACGATATGATAAAATATTATTATCATTTTAAAAAATATCACTTAAAAAATTAAAATCAAATAAATGAAATCTAATATAACAGATATCATAACCAATCAAAATTAAAACAAATTTTCGATTTCTCCTCTCTTCACTCAACATAAACTGAATTTAATTGAATTTAATATGAAAAATACTCCCTTGATCTTTTGTACAATATATTTCATAAAAAAATAATTAATTTAGTAATTTTAAAAAATATGACATGACATTATTGTCATTTTAAAAATTATCAATTAAAAAAATTACTCCATTTAAATAAAAAGGTGAATTACCTAAACATACAAAAATTTGAGAAAAATACTAAAAAGATACGCAAAGAATCTAAATTACAAAAATATATAATTCATATATCTCATTTAAATTCATAACCCTATTCTCATCTCCACCCCAACCCCTACCGTGGCCCAACCGCTAGTCGAAATCTTCGTTCGAAATCTGACACTTTGGTTGGAATCCGATCATCGTAGTTAAAATCCGATCACCGACGCTCTATTTTTTATACAGACGTTTTATTTTCGTTTTTTCTTTAAACGCTTCGTGTTTTTTCTTCACACGTTCTGTATTTTTGTTCAGACGCTCTATGTTTTGTTCAGGCTCTTTGTGTTTTATTTCAAACAGAACACCGATTGAAAATACAAAGCACCTTAAAAAAACACAGAGCGTCAGTTAATTAAAAACACAAAGCGTCGTAATGTCTCCAAATATATGCTAATCAAATAGCACTTTTTCCTCCTTCAAATCTGCCCAAGCTCGTTTCACCTCGTCTATCATCTTATTCTTTGTAAGCATCATGAGCATGTCTCTGTAAAAAAAAATATGTCAGGACGGTACCAAATTTCCTTGCACACATCATACAACTGCAAATGAAAACCTTTTGTGAACACGAGATGTTTACTACAAGAAGAAAACAATAGATCCTACAAATAAGAAAGCATCATTCTCTTGGATAGCAATTTTCATTTTCCTCCAATTCACGAAGCCCTAACCATGACAAAGCATCAAAACGGAAAGGGACAATAATCGAGGTCGAAACCAAGCAGCGGAGACGATGATGGTGATGTTGGAGTGTCGTATCAAATTGATTTGGAGGCTTTTGAGAGTGTTGTGTGGGATGGGATGAATTTGATAATATGTGTTCATGTTAATTGTCGTTGATGATTTTGGAAAGGCGATGGTGATAGGAATAGGTGGTGGTGATGATGATGTTTGTTTTAGAGAAGGTTGACGAGAAGAAAGGAGAGAGCGATTAATAGGATAAAATTGTATATTTTTTGGAATAATATTTTGTGAGTATTTTTTTGGAATTATTTTTCGAAAAAATAATTCTCTATAAATAAAATCTAATCTAGCGTATATCTTAACCAATTAAAATTTGATAATGATTTCAACTAAACTAAACTAAATATAAATTTTAATATCTCAAATTTAATAAAATATTTGGATCAAATAAAAATATATAATTATTATACATATAAAAAATTTCACAAAAGATAATTATATAAAATTTATGAAATCATATTTTAATATAATAAAATAATATATATTTTTATTATCACGTTTAATATATCTTTAGTTATATATATTTAATAATAATTAATAATATTATTTTTATTTATCCCGTATAATAT
>LIEC01006466.1:35721-58099 GCA_001925005.1 Drosera capensis
ATAAGTATTCTAATTGTTATGATACACATAAGGAAAACTATGATATTGATATCCAATGAATGAGTTTTAACTTATCCATCGGTGGAAGAATATGCCTCCACCCATGCAAACGCACGTGCTTTGATACTTTATTGTTGGCAACGATCATAACAAACATTTGATTGATTGATTCCTTATTCATATCTTCCCTCTGTATTTTTCATTTTTCTCTTCTTTTGTTGTCCGTTACATGTTCCCATGACTCAAGTCAAGTCCCACCATTTTGAGCATTCAGACGATTTTCGGATTTCTCCAGGGCCAATCGTCCTTCCGTTTCATAATATAACGAATGATTTGATCTAATATATGTATTTATATTTTATATTAAATTTGTAAAGATTTTTGATGAAAAAAAATATTTTTTTTGATAATAATAGAGTTTACGGTAATAGTTGTGAGAAGAGATAGTAGATATGATGTAACAAATGATAACTGTTTTGATATTTTTAATATAAAATAATTATTAAATATTATATATTGTATATATTTTAGGACAATTCAAATAAATAAGTGTTATTTATATTATTAAACGGATGGAGTAAAACATTCCGAGTGCGGCAACCCCCTCTTGGTTAGGAGTGGGGTGGGCAACTTCAGCCGGTGCTGGCGCCTGCGGCAGGGCCTCTTGAGCCGCCCGCGCCTGGATTAGCGGGAAGCACAGGACTTGCTTCCGGTTGATTCACGAAACCGCTATTGACTCGACCTAGGAAGGTAGTCAGTCTTCACAGTTGATCTATCATCAGGTGAAAGAAAAAAGATTCAGTTCCTTCACTGGTATTCGACCAACTCCCATTTCATTCGTCTTCTTTTGTTTCACAACCTCTCTTTTTTTTGGTAGGTTTCACGTCCTCTTGAGGAAGCCATTCATATTCAATAGCTTCGCCATACTCATCAAATAAACTCCCGCACCCTTACTAATAGCTTGACTTGTACGTGGACCTATACCTTACTTCCTAGATATGATCTCGTTTACCTACCAAAGAGGGACTCCTACCTTGCGGAGAATACAAGCCTCAGCATCCCGTTCGACAGGCATAGACGCAGAGAATTGAACACCATATGGTTGAGCATAGTGTTCTTAATATGACGAATACAAAACGTTACTCACAGATTCCTAGTAAAATATCTTTGTTGTGGGGTGTAACTTGATGTCGACCATCCTCACACTACTCTTCACGGTGGCTATCTCTCAATCATAACCCATTGGCACCCTTTGCCGGGCTCTTGGATTACAATTCGACATCAAATGATGTGATTAGGGATCACCATTTAAATCCCAAGTTCCCAACACCGTACATATGAGGGACAAGCACTACAAACTTAGGAAAGACAATTTGGGCTTAGATGACCAAATGAGCCCAATAAGCCTTTGTAGTTGGGCTTGGACCACACATAGCAATAAAAACCCCTGCATGATCGCCCACAACTACAAGAGAGCCTAAATGGGCATTTCTGTGCTGGGCCTGGCCCAAAAGTTTCTGCATCAATAGTAGAATCTTCATGAAATAGAAATTGTAAAGTAAGGTAGTTCCAATTACGATGCACTCCTTTGATCCCAACAAAATTATAATATTATCATATTTATCAAAAAATTATTATAAAATTATTAAAAAAACCTTTACTTTTTACATGTTTTTATGTTGGGACGTATTATTTAATGATATTAATTCGAATACAGGAGTAGTTATCCGAGAAGTATTTCTAGAAAATTGATACCAAAACCATAACAATTCTTGTGATGCCAGCTTGGTGCTTTTTTGTCACACCAAAATTTCACCTGTGAAAAAAAGCACCTCCTTGGTGGCAATGAAAGTTATGGTTGGTTAATGGTTGCATCTGTCACGAACAGTGCACCCATCACGGCCTTCAGTCTTATCCTGCATATCGGCTTTCACAGAACTGTTCTTAAAGAAACTATCAATATGTGTGATCAAACTTCAGAAGTTATTCAAATGTTTACATCAAGGTGCCATTTCATTTTTATGTGTTTTTGGATTAAAGATATGCTACAGGTTTTCAAACTTCAGTAAACTCTTGCTCTATCCTAGAACAAGTAGCAGATCTTAATGCACTGTGCCAATCTTTTGAATAAAAGAAAGCTTAGGCTGATAAAATGGTCCTTGCCATTGATCATATTTTGATCAAATCAAATAGAACTATGACATACTCATATACATTTGGTTATCTTAACCCCGAGGATTGATTAATTCGACTACGTGGGATCAACAAGGTAGTCTTAGCTATACAATATCGCCTATGTACAATTTTATGCATATATTGCTTATAAAGAGTAGGCAGCAACATAAGGGTCAGTGATCACTATTGTGTGATCCCTGATCACTGATCATCAACCTTGTGCAGAAGAGTCACTCATGGAAGCGGCGACATCCACGCTCTTTGTTCTTTGAAGACTAGCACCAGTAGAGCGATGGAGCCTGCACCTGAAGGATCCGGCATGGGTCGTGGGCGAGCACAGACAGGTTCCCTTAGTCATGCTCGTCTGTTGCGCGAGTCCTGCTCTGCATTGTGGAATCTCCACGCTCATTCCTCCCCTCTTGTTCGAGTAGCCATTTTCCATCTTCTGTTCATAGATCACAACAACAAAGGTAAAACATTTAACGTCATGATACCGAAATCGATTTTGAATGACATGATATCAGAACAGACACGAAAATAAATCAGTTGTAGAAGTTGAGAACAGTAATTTACCTTATGGTCGAAGGGGATTTGAGGACTATGTCTAGGACGAGGTTTGAGCTTGAAGTCTCCAATGACTTTTTTGTATGTAACAAGATGAGAACACATGGATATATAGAGTGAAAGTAGGAGATATAAAAGGAGAAAAAAGAGGGATAAGGATTAAGGTTGTTGTGAAGATAAGAAATTGAAGAATGTGCCAATTGAAATTTCATTTTTGTATTTTTTGTGGGTTGTATGAGTGAGCAAATCTCATTTTTCTTTGTTTCATTTTCAAGCCCACGGGGTATCGACAATGCCATTAAAATCCCATCTATAAAACTCATCATGTTTTGGATTGGAGTGATAATGGTGTGACGTTATTCCTCAACCACTAACATATGTACGTGTGGTTGGACTGAAACCAGATATAGAATCCTCATATAGTGTCCTTATTCCTCCTACACAAGTTTTCCTTTATCTTGATATATCTATGATCTTCTTGATAATGGAAATCCTAGATTCTGGATAACAAAGATCGGGAGTCGATGGGACATATTTTGTGCATTATTGTTGATAATATTTAAAAGAATTGACTTAATGATAATATTTTTTTCTCATTATATGGTCATGATGCGATATCTTGTTAAACTATTTATCTCTAGTTCTAATGTTTTTAGAAAATGTCAAAAACCTAAACTCATAACGAAATGAAGAGTTGATTACCAATGACCAAATCTTCGTGGGTAGAATCTGGCCGGACGTGTACTGCAATATCAATAGCTTTGGTGATTTTTGATATTATTGTTCAAAATTATAAAAATTAAAGTCGATAATAAAAACAACAAAAAAATAATCAAAATTAAAATCGCTATATAAAATAAAATAATTTCCCATAAAAAAAATATTTTAATTAATGTATTCAAATGAAACAGAAATCCAAAAATAAAAATAATGCTCATGCCTTTAGCAAAACATCCTTTCCTTTCCAAGGCTTCATTTGGTTTGGGTCGAACCCAACTGTAAAAACAAACTAAAATACAAGGCTTGGCCCAAGTCAAGTGGTAATACAATCATGAACAAGCGTGCCTGTTGGATTCATCGATCAAACAAGCCCAGCCCAACATTTTTTTTTTTTTTTAAAAACGCAACAGATTACACGGGACCAAACTTCAAGCCATGGCGATTCTTACACCTCTGCTACATAGAAATGATCTGAGATTTGGAAAATACAACGCTGCCCAAAATTTAACAAGTTTACATGCACCGGTAAATACCTTGGTTAATCATTGCTCGAAGATAGAAAAAATTAAAACAAAACAATCAATTTATACTGATATTAATATTTGATTGGTAATTACTTGAAGTAAAGAGCGATCAAAATTTACTACGAGGAGCTGATTACGTCCTATAAGCAGGGATCAGTACTATCATGATCATTTTTAGTGTATATGTGCCTCGTGAATAAAGTCTAATGTAATGAAGTATAAGCACAAGGTCTCAGAAATTTTTGTTCTTAAAACATACGATCAGCTTTCTTATTGGAATTTACTGTAGGAAAGGGGTGCCGCTAACCACTTGTATAAAAGTTTTTCTTTAATTACTACGCTTACAAACTTTCGAGAATACTACTCTCTCCGTTTCAGTTTAATTACTCCTCCGTTTCAGTTTAATTATTTGCAGATCAAAACACATATATTAAAAAATATTAATGACACATAAGAAAATTTCAATTTTATTCTTGTTAATGATAAATTATTTTTATGATTTTTGTACTTCATTTAATGAATATAGTGCAATAAATCCATGGGCAAAATAGAAAAAAAAGAAAAGAGCAATTTTTATCTAGATTATCCCTCAAGACAAATATTTTGGAATTTCATTCAATCATATAAACGACAAATAAACTGAAACGGAGAGAGTCACTAGTATTAATTATAAACATCGGAAACTTATAAAATAACAATTTATTTAAGCTATCTTAACCCGTACTAATTAATGACTTTGATTTTCCATCAAATATCCAACACATGCATAGCGGGCTACAGATATCTATTGATTTCATATATAATTGAACCTTCTAACACTATACAACTAAGGGGGTAGTGGGAAGTATATATGCTTGACTTGAACGATATTCAATTTCAGGTCCCAAAATGAACATTTCATGAATATCAGAGTGATAATGATATGATAGCTATTCATAGGGAGTAATTGTGAACAAGGTCGGCAAAATACTTCTGTCCAAATGTGTCAACCAATTTTGTAGAATGCCATGGGAATTATTAGTTGCGATGTTGGTGAACTTTCCATCGAGTATTTCATCTGGGTCTATAATTATATCTTCCAATAAATTCACATTGATGGTCACGAATTCGAATCCAATAAGGTCTAGCTAGTGCATGTACATGCATGACGACTCTGGTTATCCTCGTCGCACGAGTAAGGGTCTAGTTGAAGAAGAACAGATCTTCGACAACTTATATAGTTTATATGATAGGAAAGTCGCATGAAATTTTTATGCGTGGTATGGCGTCACACGCATGTAGTCACGTAGTAAGGGTACCACACGCGAGAATGATACATAAGGTGAAAGTCAAGTGTAGTACACATATTACTATTAGGAAGTTAATTGTGATTAGTGAGGGTGGGGTTAATTGGGGAGTGAACTAATAATGCTTTAATTAATGGGCTAACGCGTGAAGTTTATTCCCCATAATCTTTGTTATGGGTTGGTAACTATTCAACCATATAACACACAAGTCCAATTTCCCACATGAAAATTAAAGGTCCATCCCCTAATCCTGTACTAATTATACCAATTATTAGCCCTTGGGTGACACTTTAAGCATTAATTAACAAGCTAATACAACTATACAAATACTACGAAGTCTAGGACACCTTTTTTATATTTCAAGAGTCAACGTGAATCCCCTCCACAAAGATTTTTAGCTTGATTAGGGGAGGATTACCCTTTCGATTATTTTAAACCTTTCATTAATCTATAATTATTAATAAGAAAATTTTGAGTATATAGAAGACCGTGATGTGGGCCAATTACTGGCATATACAGTCTTGGTGGACTTGTTTTGATCTCATATTACAGTAAAAATTACAGTCAATATATTCACCTCTCCTAGCCTGTCATCATTTGGGCTTTTATATTTTGTCAATGATCTCCACAACATACAAAAATAAAAAAACCAATCAAGTTCTCAATCTATTCTTGTCAAAGCAATCACAAGTTGAAGGTTGCAATCCATTTATATTGAGCATACTAGAAAATCTATACTAAACTAAAGCAATGATATAGTCCGATTCTAAAATCAACACCATTATTCTACAAGACAGTATAGAATTATACAACTTCTTTCCGAAGAACTCCTTTTACTTTTTTTTTTTTTTACAATGGAGAAGAATTAATAATCATATTGAATTGGTTGTTCAAGTAGATCATATGGTTGGCGTTGATTTCAAATCTCGTTGGAAGAGTGTTAATCACCCTCTACAAATAGTGCACACCCCTCGGTTTTTTTTTCCACGACTACCCCTCACAATAAAGGAGGGGCGTTGGGTGTGGGTTGGGTTTGGTTTGATGGGATGTGTGTTGTGGAATTGAAAAGGATATAATTGTATTTTCATTAGAAGGGATGATTAGCAACGTATAATCTCGGTGGTATCAATCGATCAAATGACAATGCTGTCATATGATATATGCAGGAACAAATATAATTTAATGATGTCATCATGTGACATATATCGTAACAATCGGAATATATTTCGGCATTCATTAACTTATGCTAGCTGGGTTTGGGAACTATCCGTTGTTAAGGACAGGGAATCAAACTCCACCAGGCGGACACACCAATTACCTGATAAGAACTAGAAGTATCTATTCCAATTCCATGGATTGACCAACAGTACAAGAAAAATTAAAACAGCACTGGAGCGAGCGAATAATACTCCATTCAAAGCGATCAGAGCAGAGGTTTCCGTGTTGCAAGGATAACTGTTGGGGAACAAACAACAACAAACCACCCCAGAGAATTTAACCGCAGAATAAATTAAATTTACCACACCCCACCAAACACACACCAGAGCTTATCAGGAAGTCAATGTGCGAGACATTTTCTGATATCTGCTCTGCCAAAAAAAAATCTGAGGAAAAAAAATGAGATGTTTCAAAAGTTGAGAACCTTTACTATAGGGAGCTTTGATGATGATGGGTTAACTTTCACATCTCAAGCTATCAAGTGTGACTTTCCTTTTTTTTTTTAACCTTTTTACCCAATTTTACCGTACGTTTATCTTGGGAGTATTTGGCAGTTGTGCTAATATAGGACAGTTAAAAAAACAAAAAAACAATACGCCTCCAATCCGTCATGTCTAACGCTTGATCATGCAGAGATCACAAGCAGAGCAGGGAAATGAGGGGGAGAGAGTGGCAACAAATTCAAACAAAAATCTAACCAAAGAAAGCAAATAGGGTTATTGGGAGTTGGAATTGCCTGGAGATTAAATTATCAGGCAACCTTTTGGACATGAATCCCATCGGCTTCCTTTCCTGGTTCCCATAAAGTTGAGGTGTCCAGCCATGTTATTATCAAATCGCTCTGTGTTCCGTAAAAATATAGGAGTATTAATGCAATGAAACTCCTTTTAGTTCATATTGATACAGTAACAAACGAAATCTATATAATGAAACTTCTTTAAATACGTATTGATACAATAATAAATAAAATCTATATATGTCATAAAACAACCGAAGACATTGTTTCTCATCTTTCATGTCTTTGAGCAAATAGGTGCGCTCTTGAAGACCTGATCGTTGTGCAATATTACGAAAATGTTACCTATCTCAATAGCTACACCTTAGTTTGAACAGATCGGACACATTCCGGACAGGTAAATACCCAGGTAACACAGAGGTTTATATGGACTGATTACCATAACACATGAACTAACCATTACATAATCTTATGCAACAAAAGTCAGTTTTTGTTTTTCCAAACAAATTCCATGCAATACAAAAAAAAAAAAAAAATCATCAATTCCGATCAAACATTCTTCGTATGCACTAGTATTAGGCGTCACATGATCTCAAAGGAACCACCTTCGACACGTCGAAGGCAGCCCAAAAAACAACCAATAGGTTAAAAAACCGACAGTCACTTCCTTCTACGTAAGTACCCCCGGTCGATAGTCAGTTAGCCAAATCTAGTCAAGAACCCAAAAAAAGATAGGCCGATTTTTCATTTTCTAATAAAAAAAATTAACAGGACGTCGTGGCTCAAACATTCTGGACCTTGGCAGCAGCAGAGAAAACATGGTACAGATCATTATACTGCGTCCCCAACACATCCTCGAAATGATCTTGCTGCGTTGTAGTCGTAAACTGAAACTCCCTCTCGCTTCCATACGACATCGTTTGCTGCATCATCTGCTGCGATTCCACAGCACACTGAGAATTAGAATTAATCATCATTGAGGCATCAAAAAAGGCCCCGAAATTGTCCTCCTCCTCCGCCATCATCGCCTGTTTGTTCCTTCCGGCGACTTCGTCGTCGCCGTTCTTGGGGAAGAACTTCCTGATGATCTCTTCGAGGAGTCCGGTATCGCCCGACTCCTCCGAGGCGAACATCTCCATGTACTGATCCTGATCGTCCGATCCACCGCTGGTCGTGGTGGATGACCCGTTTCCCCCGAAGCACTGATTGTTCTCCACAACCATCGCAGAGGACCCGTCGAAATCGGTGATGGATCCGACGTTGGTGGTGGAGGAGTTGAAAAGGGAAGAACAATCCATGAAACTATTGTTATTGTTGGACATCAGGGAAGTGGAATTTGAGTTCCACGACGGAGAAGGAGACGGAGAAGCGGAAGCGGGCCCATTGAGAAACGGGAACTGATCGTAAAACGACGACGCGGACGGCGACGACGACAGGCTCGCCGTGGCCGAATTCATCGCCGGAGCAGCCAATAGATCGCTCAGCAACATCATATTCATCTTCGTCGACGCCGCAGCCGCAGCCGAACTCCTCGTCCCATAATCTCCGCCTTCGATCATGCCCGAAAGATTCGGGGAGGAAGGGAAGCTGGTGGCACCCCAAAGGGCCCCACCACCAGCAGTGGCTCTTCGGTGTAAGATATCACCACGGGGAGGGTGTTTGCGGCCAACAACGGAGGAAAAAGGAGAGAAGAGGTGGCCGTGGTAGTCCCCGTTGTGATGGACGGGAGAGACGGGAGGGTAGACGAAGTTGGTCCTCGCCTTGAGGCCCCGCATGGCGCGTGCAGCGCAGTCGTACGCGCACGCGGCCTCCTCGGCGGTATCGAAGGTACCCAGCCAGCGGCGTTCTTTCGAAAGTGGGTCCCGGATTTCGGCTGCGTACCGGCCCCACGGGCGGCGCCGGACGCCGCGGTATCTCATCGTGGTGCTCGTTGTTGTTGTGGTGGCGTTTGTGGTGTCTTTGAGCACCCGTTTGGCTGTGGTGGTGGGGGTGCTGGGGCTGGTGCTGGTGCTGGTTTTTTTGGGGGAGGATTTGGGGTCGGTTGGGGGGAGTGTGGTGCTGCTCAGCCGCCTCATTGCTTCTTCCATTTTTATGAGTTGATGATGTTTGTTGTTGTTGTTGTTCTGGTGTGGGGATGATGGAGTGGTGGTGTGGACAGGTGTTGTTGGTGTTGTTGTCGAGGACTTGAGGCTATGGGTTCTGAGTATGGTGATGTTGAGAGTGGGGATGTGGGGAGTTGTATTTATAGGTGAGATCTCAACAGTGTGGGGATAGTGAATAATGAGAAAATGTTTATTGAAAATGAACTTTTTGGGGGATCACATTTGCGATCTTAAACTTTTAATGGTACATGTTGGATAATTAGCTTGAAGGGATTTTAAGTTCGAGGCTGGCATATTTGAATTGATAGATTTGTTTTTTCTTTGAATCGATAGGTAATAGAATGAAATCTTTTACCACATATAGTCCTTATAATAATCTTTGTGTCAAATTTTTATGCTTTATTTTTTCAGGGACTAAGGGAGTAAGATATTTCAAGACGAACAAGATAAACGAAAATGCAAATGGAAAGAAAGAAACAAAAATACTATTGAAGGGAGGGATTCGACCCTTGAGAGCTGACAGGTGTAAAACGAAAGAGTGGGTGGTGGGATTAGAGAAAGAGGGAAGAGCTATACAGTAGGATCTTTGGGTTGGGCCCACCTATAGGAATTAAGGATTGTGATCTGATCTTCTATTGTAAATGATCAATACATACATACTACATGCTAGTGGTGCTGACTTATGACTGCTACCACTCCTATATCTTCCGAAATTATATCTGATAACATTTTATTGACAGTTTTTTATTTTTTGATCGAAACGAACAAAAAATACGAGGGAGGGATATGTTCTATAAACATCCGTTGTCCCTATCCATAGTACTTGAACTCGTTATCTATTTCAAAGAAATCAAACTCTTAATTATTTAATTGAAGAGATATTTGCTGTTTATTTATTATTTTATTACAATTATATTTATTATCATTATGTTTATTGCATGTGATGATTATTATTGTAATTGATTATTATATTCTTTCCGTCTCATAAAAGATGTAACGTAAACGTATTTTATATTGTTCTATTTATATGAATATAAGTCTTATTTTCATATCAAATTAAATCTGATCGTCCCATGACATATATTAGGTTGAAGTACATAACTTACATAATCATTGATGTTTCACGATAAATTTATAAAAAAATTATGTTTGATTATCGTTGCATGTGTGTTAAACTTTACATCGAAACATGTACAGAGTCAAAATGTTGCATCTTTTCCTTGACTGAGGGAGTAATCAATATGATGGGTTGTCTATAATCATATCTCTACATAATATTATCAATATGCATATAAAATTAAAATGTTTCAAAATCAAAATTTTATTTTTTTTATTTTTTTATTTTTTGAGTGGGAGTAATTAGCACGAGGGAGTAGCATGGTAGAGTATAGGGTTTGAAATTTCAAGCCAATCTTGATTACACAGTGTGACGTGGAAACTTTTCCTTAAGTCAATTGTTACTCAACATGACCATGGCATGCAACTATATGCTTTCATTTGCCAACTAATTATTTGAAATCATTTTGTTAGCTACTGTAACTGTATGTCTACCCCAATGGCCCAATCTCATCCTTTCCCTGTTTGCACATGCAACTGCGAGTATATGTTGCTCGTGTTGATAAAAATTAGTTAAACTAAGTGAGCAAGTTTTCATACCAATCTTTTCAGTGCAATACTAATTTTGTCATAGATTCCTTGTCCAACAGGATTGCAACACTATTTTTTATGTTCGTCTCAAAAAATACTAACATTTTTATTTATTTATGAAGTTTATTATATTTAAGAATATTAAATTATCCTTATATGTCACAACATATTGATTTCACTCAATTTCATACTGATATAATAAATTTCACTGGTTTTTCCATTCAAACATAAATTGGTTAAACGGTCGAAAGAATAGTTGTGAACAATATGGATGTATAGAGATTACATTTTGGATTCAAAATCATTTTGAATGATTTCCCTTCTTTAATTCCTACTCGATCATCCAAATCTACCTAACCAACAACAAATTTAATCAAATGTCAATTCTAAATCAGAAGATAGATAAAGAGTTGGCGAGTCAAATTAACTCCTTTTCACATTACTCAATTATTTTTTCAAATTTTTTTCTGGGATCGTGAGGATCTTAAATTACAGTAGACTCAAATGGACACCAAAGGGTATGTCTATCATGGGAAAGTGGGCAAACAGCTGGACAGGGGCAAAAATGTCAATCCACTGCCGTATTGGATTGGGCAAATAAAGATTCAAAATAATTAATGATTGTGTATAGCGCCCTCATTAATTGAGAGTATTATAAGATTATTTCTACATATCTATGAACTTTTAATTAATTCCAAAGTACTTAGCTAGTGAAGTGATGAGCAGTAATATGTGTATTTATTGATTTTTCTCTCTCTATGTAAAAAGAGGAAATTTGTGAAGGGGAATTATTGTTAGTTATTGCAAAAGATAAAATAAAAGAAGAATTTCAGAGGGATTAACTAGAAACATGAAAATTAATGATTGCAGGGATATAATTATCACGTTTCATCCGTCCAAGTGAAATTATGCAGTGTTGGTTCCGATCTTTTCTGTTACATTCAAATTATAATATTATTTTATTTATGATATTTTGATTTTTCATAATATATTAATATATAATAATATAAAAACGTCATTGTTGCTGAGTCCCAACATTTCAATTAGAACAAAATTACTTAACCGATTTAGATATAGAAATAAAAAAAATCCATTTCGACATAAACTAATAATATTATCTAATACTTAGTTTATAATTGTAATACAATAGATGTATTTTAACATCACAATCTCCATCATATCTGTCCGTCGTTTGTGTCTCCTGAAAACACAGAGCACATAAAAAAACACAGAAAAATAATAACCGTATGTCATATGAGCTCAATAACGTTTAGGTCTCTTTCGCAAAGGTTATATGAGAGAAAAAGATAAAAAATGAAAATAAAAATGACCACTTAACTTCTTTATTTCAACATTTTAGAACTATAATGTCAATTCGAAATTCACAATTATCATCTAAAACAAAAGGTAAATACAGACAATACATGCACTCACTCTTATAATTATGACTTTGATGAAACTTATTAAATTTCAACTTATCAAAATTTAATTAACCTTTAGGTAAAGAGACATCCGCGAAAAAGATTAGCCAAATCGGAACCCAAGTTTCTTACAGTGATGAAAGAATGTCACAAGATCAATAAAATAATGTCACCACCAAATCATTATATAACATAACCAATAGATACAATGCTCTTTGTGTTTTATACCACAAAGTTATCTCAACAATTATGGATTTATACTTCTTTTACTCACTCGTCCTCTTTATACCAATAATCAAGACATAATAAAAACATATACATTATGTTATCACAACACACTGTAATTACAGTCAGTATTTTATGTCAGCCACATTTAATGGCTACGTCCAAAAATTTCAATACGTATAATTATACTCACGAGATAATAATACGTATCGAAACACATAATAAATCTTAATGTTAACTTCTTACACCGTTTTTCAAACACACACTCTCAACTTTTCCTTTATTGTGTCAACACACAACATCTCCACCTCTTGTAACATATTAGAATTCACATTTTATTATATTTTCTTATAAATATTTGTTCGCGTTACGGAGTTAAACATATTTATTCGTACTTCGTAAAAAAAATCATCATATTAATATAATGAGGTGATGCTGAGATTTGTATAAACCTTTGATACTTGTTTTGATTTTCCATAATAATGATTTTATATATTGAATATCAATCGAGATATTTATGAATATTTGGAGCTATTTTGAGGTCAATACAAATATTCCCGATACAGAAGGTTATGAGACGGCATCCCAACCTCTGAACGGGTGTCTGGCCTCTGGAATGAGCGTCCCAGGCTTTGGTATAAGTTTGTCGACCTCTGAAACGGGTGTTCCAGATTCAATTCGATATGATCTTTTAACATATTTAAATCTATAATTTCTTATATACAATTTCAAAACCTATTCCGTAAAATTTTACATAAATTACATTTCATAAATTTTTTTCAGTGAATTGAATTTTCTATTATAAAGCATTACCAATAATAATAGTTAATTAGTTCAACTTTATATTATTTGTTAGTTTAAATAGTTTTAGGTTACTTCACTAAATATCTCATAACTCTCTCTATATAACTCCAAATAATTATTGGAAAATTATTCTAAAAACTAGACGTTCATATCTTTTTTAGTGATACAAGCCTCGACTTATGAAATCTAATATATAATTTCATATGAAGCCACAAAATCATCCATGTAACTAGTTTTTTACTAATTGACATATCCGCACGTTTTGATTTATATATTAGAATTTATAACTATAAATCTTGATTTATTAACTTCATTATAAAATAGACATGTGAGAATTTTACGTATATTAATATTAGAATTTATCAAAAAGTTATTATTCTTCACGAAATTTTTAATCAAGAGTATCTCCTTCTCTTATTAACGATGAAGGATCCTCGTCGTACTGATCTTATCACGTAACTTTTCATCTTATCCTCAAACTTCTCATTCTTATGTTATCTTGCTTAACTCTAATTTTGCGTGGTAATGAGTGTTTTTTTATAAGATGTTTTCATGGTGAAAAGAACTTATATTTATAGAAAATTAAATTATTGAAAATAATTTAAGTGGATATTTAGTGAGTAATTAGTGGATATTTAGTGGATAATTAATGGATAATTATTTTAATTTCGATGTAGTAGAAATTGACATTAGGTCGTTTTCATATAAATATGATATTTTTGTATTAAGATCGTATTTTTATGTATTTGCGTATTAGGGTTGTGTTTTATTCATATTTTATATTCTTTCCCTATTATGTCATCAAATAAGCCTTTTGACTCTACAAAATAAATTATAACGTACGATAATTTGATTATTCACTTTAATTATCTTTAAACTAAATTTTGCGAAATTTTTCAGATCCTTACCACACTACTCAACGCGTATTTTAAGGAGATTTGTTATTCATTTTAAGAAAATTACGTCATTAACTCAGAATTATAGTACATAACTTAAATTATCATTAGTGTTTCACGATAATTTTCTATAAAACGATGTTTGATCGTCCCGTGGACGATTCGTAACATGATTAATTTTATCGTTGATATAGAAAATCGATGTAATTTGAATGGGATGGAGAAAATAGTTAAATTTTAGAGTGTACGTGTATTTATTTTGTATGTTGGAATTTGCAAGATCAGAATGCTCTTATAAGACACAATATGACATCTATAGATTTAATTAACTTTTGTCCTGAACAATAGATCAAAAACTTTGATGGTAGAAAATTTCGAACGTCAAATTGGTCTGGGTTATCATATGGAAATTGCTAGCACTTGTATCAGAATCTTAATTTATAATTTTCCTCTTGGTTTTTTCACTATTCATTATACGTAATGGTATAATATATTGATTTATTTCTTTCATCCTATAAAAGTTTATACACATAAATATTTTATATTTATTCTATATGTATGAATAAAAGTCTCGTTTTTACATTAAATAATATCTAATCGTCATGTAATATGTACACCAACTAGATTAAAGTACGTAACTTACACAAACATTAATATTTTACGATAAATTTATAAAAAAACCACTTCCTTTGTCCCATAATATATGCATCACTTTTCTTTTCGCTATGTCCTAATTTACTTGCAAACTTTTATCCTTTAGACAATGTAATATAAAAAAATTACGTCAATTGGGTATATTACACTCACTACCACCTCTCACAATAATTCCACCCTAAAAAATCTTTTCTCTTCATCAAATTCTACAGAAATTTTACACGCACATAAATATTTGTATCCGATCAAACGGTTGCAAGTATTATGAAACGAGGGAGTACGTTTGACTGTCATTGCACGTGTGTCAAATGTTACATCGATATACGTACAAAGTCAAAGTGTTCTATCCTTTTCGGGACGGAGGGAGTATAAAAATATTTGTACCCATTATCACCTCTCACAACAATTCCATCCTAAAAAATCTTCTCTCTGCATCAAATTTTATAAGAATTAAACACACATAAATATTTGTACTCGATTTTACGGTTACAAGTATTATGGAACAAGGGAATATGTACCAAGATAAAGTGTTCTATTCTTTTCGGGACGGAGGGAGTATAAAAATAAAAAATAATATAATGATACGATAATTTTATTAAATTTTTCTATTTCACACTATCACTTTTACACATCAACATACATTTCAACATATTTTTAAATATTTTTTTTCACTATTTATCTCATAATCATTTTATTTTTCTTTTTAAAAAGAATCTCCATTTTACACCATCTACTCCCTATGTGTCATTTAAATTGTAACGGTTTTATTGATATGAATATTTATGTGTGTATTGATTTAATAAAAATTGATAAATTTATTTTGTGAGTGTGTGATATATAAAAAAAGAGAGAGAGAAAATAATAATGAATAAATTGATGTTATATAAAATAAAAATGTTTTGATTTTTTATATAAGAAAATTATAATTTAAATATGGCATAAAAAAATATAATTTAAATGGATCAAGGGAGTAATATAAATGCTCTAATGGTAACCGCTGATATTAGCGAAGAATTGCATGCATGGGATGACATGATAGAATGTGATAGGGTGTGGGTGTGAAATTAATTGCAATCATCTGTTTCCAAGGCAAACATAATCAAAAAGAAAACGGGCAGCTGACTTGATGATGATAGATAAAGCCCAAAAAACCAAAGAGCAAAAAAGAAAGTGGAACAAACAAGGAATAAAACAACAACAAAACTGGAGCAGCAAAAGGCAAAAGAGATGCAGGACCTTTGTCGTTTTGGGGTTTTGTGACATTGATGGTCGTAACTATGATTGATGTCGATTGAAATAAATTTTTGTTGAGTAAAAAAATTGGTTACTCTAATGATACGTACTCCACTCATCTTATTTTATTAAAACGTTTTAATTTAATATAAAATTGAATTTATATTAATTTTAATAAAAAATAATATTTTTTGAAAATAATGAAGGTTTATTGTATCACTTATAAAAAGAGATAATATATATATTATAACAGATAAGATTAATTTTGTATTTTTTATTTTAAAAGGTTGCCAAAAAAAATTATAATTTTTTAAAACTTACCAAATAAAAAAATATTACGATTAATATGGAACGGAGAGAGTATTTATCATTGACATCATCTAATGCTTTTAAGATGTTGATTTTAAATGTGTGTTACTCTTTTCATTTTATTAAAATTAAATTTTCCTTTTTTAAAAAACTTTACAACATATAGATATTTTGTATTATTTTATATACATAAATATAAGTTTTGTTTTCATATTAAATCATTTCTGATCCTCTCATAATATGTACTAGATTAAAGTACGTAACTTACACAATCATTAATATTCACGATAAATTAATTAAAAATATATATTTGATTGTTTTTATACGCGTGTCAAACTTTACATTAATAAGCATACAAAGTCAAAATGTTGTAAAACTTATGAGATAGAGGAAACAACTTTATATAATAAGGGGTTTATTTGTGGTTGATTTTTTTGAAATAAAATCTTTTTAGAAATCTTTTTATTTTATGGTATAAAATCAATCACATATTTTCGATATAATAATTGTATTTTATATTCAATATATATTTTTGAGTAGTTTTGTCATTCGCCTACATGATATAAATATAACTCAATATTGGAAAATATAATTTAAACTATTATTATTTCACAATAATTAATTATAAAATGATATTTGATTGTCTCTTTGATGATTCAGTTCTTAATATTTTCTCCGTACCACATAAATTATGACATATTATTAAATATGGATGTCCCACATAAATTATGACGTTATCAAATTTGACAAGTTTCTTCTATCTAAATAAGTTTTTAACCTAATTTATTATAACATTGTTTATTTTATACATAAGAAACAAATATTGATAACTATATATATCTATTTTAAATCACATAGAAAATCCTATTTGACAATTCTATGTCGTGATGATGTTAAATTATTTAAGTAGTTATTATTTTTAATGATTTTATAATAATGAAACAAATATATAACATAATTGGAATAATATGTACAAGATAATAAAAAGATATTAAAAAATAAGTATATTAAATATAAATTATAAATATTATGTCATTAATACAACACTAAACAAATTTGCTATCAAGGTAAACCAAACTTTGATGCAAGAAAGACAAAATTAGCTTTATATATATAAATAGATATCTATATTATCTCTATTTTATATCATATCACCATCATCATCATTATTTTCTTTTTCTTTCTTCACTCACAATTTTAATTATTCTCTTTCTATCCACTGATAATTATTACTCACCTTCTTACTCCTAAAATCAAAAAGATATCATTGTAAAATTCAACAAAGTCAATGAATTTCTTAATCTTTGTATCAAATGAACACATCAGAAGTTATTTGAGATGTAGAAAGTATATTTTTTTTAGATCATATATATAAACGATATAATTTTAATGCGATGAAAAAAATGCTATATTCATACTGATCTTTGTATGACAAAAGACATTGAATATTTGATCATATAATTAACAAGAATGATGGTTTATTTTTCAACAAGAATGATTGTACTACTCATACTAATGATTCTTCAAATTATGCGCGTCTTCAACTAATAGCATAAGTGGGACAAAGCTCTTCCACACAAGTTTTTTTTTCAATCCACATAATTCAAAATCAAAATCATCAAAAATATATAATATAAATATAGAGAATTTTTTGATTTAATCCTTCATATATCATCATTTTATTGGTTAATATTTATGCACATGTCAACCTTCTATTTGTTTAAACATATTAATTTTTTATTGATTTATATATGATTATTAAAAACATCATTATTATAAAGCATATGAAAAATTTGAGTCAAATTATTAAGAAACATCATTAATTTATTTTAACATTGAAGATAATTATTTTATATCAAATCTAAATGTTAAAGAAGTAAAATCAAAAGAAAGATAGAAATAAAATAAAAATTTACAATAACAAATGAACTAAATTACGTTTACACCATTAGAGATGCAAAAATTATCGCAGATATAGATCTAGTATGTTTAAGAAGTAAGTTTCAAGTCACTTACACCATGGGCATCCGATGTTATACTTTTTTTTTTTTTACTAATTCGAATACTCCCTTTTCTACTTATATTGAGTAAATACATGGCCCCCCTGTCGTTTTTTTTTTTTTCAACTCCCGCTTTGGCCCCGCGAGCATTGAATTTAATTCCTCCCCTGCACTGCTAGCTAGACACGGTTATATGTCTCATTAAATTCAAGTTTCACATTCCATTACATTCATGGCCATTTTGCACTCCCCTGCTCTGCACATTGCATTATTTTTTTCAAATATGGTGGGTGGAATAATCAACCAATGTTTCCACGGGTGTTTAATTCCCTTGGCATGGTACCATGGTACGCATCATTCTAAAAATTCCCGTTGGTTTAGTTTCCTAATTATGGTCACAACTTCAATCAAATAAATACACATCAGAATAAATTAAGCTGGTTATTTGTGTATAATTTGTAACTTGATCAGTCTTATTGTAAATTTATCATAATATCATAGTTTGAACAGGATGAACGAGGAAACAGTTTGACTTGAATCGAAGTTTAGTTTCTTTCAACAATCACCTGCTAGTAGTACAGAGATTAGTAGTGAAGGTATGCTCTAGAATGGTGGGAGTGAGGATTGAATATTACATTAAAACTTAGACAAAATAATCACTTATACACATGCAGGTAGAATGCATTATTTAAATGTTAAGCAATTATTTTGGTTCAATGTTTCCAACCTTAAAAAGTCTTATCAATTTTGTCACTTTATTTATCACAAATGTATAAATACTGAGAGATTGAGAGGATCTAACGCACGCAAATATCCGTATCAAAGTGAACACGTTCGATTTCTCCATCGCAAGAAGTAACATGAGTGTAATTATAATGTCCAATCAAATGGAGTACTAACTTAAATGTGAATATTTTCAGCAGACAAAGATCTGTATTCTTTAGTGAGTCATTATTATGAGATGGATGATGCAATGCAAACCATTTCGACGGACAAAAATCATTTTTAAGAGAAGACTGATGTTTTTACTCCGCTCCAAAAAAATAAATAAAATAAATAAACAACACATGAAAAGATACGTATCCAATTCATCATCTCATCCATAACTTTGTTTCATTTCTTATGTTATCAGGTCGTTTTTATTGTCATAACTAAAATCCAAACTGATGATACAGTAATCACATATTTTCTCATTTTCAATTAAATTATGATACATTATTAAAAATTAATGTTCTATTACTTTCATAAATGATAATAATTTAGTTTCAAAAAGTCTCAATTACCTATACTTTATATCACATCATCTTGTTTATCATTATTTTTTTCCTCATCCATTCAAAATTTTTTTTATACACTCACATGGATAAAACCGACAAAACAATCAAAATCTATACATATATTAATAATCGTGTGAAATCAAACTTAGATAATTTATTGGGAATGGAACGAATATATCTTTCAAACTACTCCCTCAATTCCAAAAGAATTACAACACTTACTCAATTGAAATATTCTAATTAAATTAGAATATTACCCTATTTAGAAACTTTTTTCCTACAAAAATATCAAAACACCGATGTTATTTAATATCTATATCATATCAACTCATCTAATTATTTTTTCTTCTCATTTTTTTTCTCATCCCCCACTCACACAAATTAATGAACAAATTAATATTTATAATAAAAAATAATACACATTAATTATCGTGTCAGATCAACCAATGATAATTCTTTTGAAACAAAAATAATTCTCCATCTTTTCTATAAATTTTGTAATGTTTCTTTCTCCATGCATTATTTTGTAAGCAATTTGAGAGATTTTGTTTCTCATATAAATGATACGATTTATATTTTCTGTTAATCTCATGTTATAATATATAATCTATTATCATAAATATTTTATGATATTTTCTCAAAAAATTATATTTGATTATTTTATAATAATTATTAAAATTTATATCGTTATATATATCCGATTAAAATAATACAAGTATACGTTGGGTTGGAGTTGGAGTAGAGGGAAGGACGCACGTACCGTATCAGCTGGGGTTTATAAAAAAGCTGGAGTGGGAAGTATGAAAACATCATCTGAGCAGAACATTGAAGAACAGAGGAGTGAGCTGGGCAGGGAGAGAGCTAGGGCTAGGAGTCGAAGAGAGCTGTGTGGGTCTAATCCTAAATTCCGTCCTCCCCCCTGAAAGATATCCCTGACAACGCTCACAAATTGTCCCTCCGATTATCGGTCCCTTCATACGGAGTATATCCTCCCCGGCGTATGATTCTAGATTTCTAGGTTCAACTCATCGGGTATAAATTACTCTCTTATAATATGAAATTTTTGTTTTTTTTAATAATTTTTTAACATAAAAAAATCGAATTAATATCATCTGTCATAATATATTATCTCAATCATTACAGTAAATTTCATTCATCAAAATTTATATAAATTCAATACACACATAAATTCATACGTCGGGACAAAACATTTTGATTAATATAAAACGGAAAAAATATGTACACAAATACTCTTTAGATAAATGAAAAATGTATGAAATTATCAATGACAATAATCGATTTTCATGTTTATAAGAATGAAGTTTTGACTCGAGTGGTAAAATCTTATAAATATACCAAGTTTAATTACTCTCCCCTCCGACACTGATAAAAGCTCTGATAAAAGCTACCATTTGCTCTAAATCTAATACACAGCGAGGGGTCTGGTGGATTTGGGTCCACCTCCAGGCCTCGCCTACTACGCGAGCATGAGTTCAGCCCAATATCGCAATTTGTTTCCTTGGTATGTATTCCAACAAAAAGATATTAAAGGATTAATTTAATAAAAAATAAAATTCTTTTTTATTATAAGATTGGAGTTCGCCTTCAATCATTAAGATTAGGGATTTAATATTTTATAAGATATATTAATAAATCCATTGTTTACGTAGGAAAAAATGCTAGGGACATGGGGCTGGATATATAGCCTAGTAAAAAGGCATGGGAGTTCATGTCATGTAGCTATAAGCTAAGCTAGCCCATTGGCCGGGGTTTGTAAATTCAACACAGGCTTTTTTGCCGGTAGATATACTCTCATTATCATGGACATGGGAAATGGAAGGAGGGGGTGTGTCCTTAAAGGTCTTGGGATTAGGGCACAAATTGCTCAGGGACAAATTAAACCCTGTGTTACACACACTTTATATATGCTCTCAGCTATATGTATGTAGCTGCATATGTGATGAGTTGTTGACCTTCAATATTGTCTCCTAAAAGTTAAAGAGATAGCTATCAGATCTTCACTCGTGTAATCTTTTCAGCCAATATGCATAGTACTGAGTAATACGTTTGTCAGAGGAGGTTGAGATACATGTTGTCTTTTCTCTTTTAATATAGATAATAATTGGAAAAATAAAATATTATATTAACATTATGTATTGTTAGGGAATAATCAATGATGAAAATTTTAAAAACAAAAATAATTTAAAAAAAATCTTTATCGTTGACACGCAACTTGCATGTTGCTAAATAACCAATTCCATTTTTCCATAATAATCCGTTTCTGATCATGTCGTGAACAAATGCTGAACCCTATATGATAAGTCGTCGTTGACACTTGATCTTAACAAACCAACCAAATGTTATTGACATGGTGATAAAAAGGAGAAATAAAAATCCAATTTTGGTTCATATCACCTGTGTTCTTCCAAGGCACAAACATTTTTTCGCACAAAAAGATGACCAAGTACCAACATCAAAGGAGAGAGGACCACGTTGAATTAAATGATCACGTACGTGATAAAATGATGATGAAAACGAAAATTAAATTAAAAGAACCCATAAATGAAGGTACCATGATACCCTTTGT
>LIEC01006467.1:0-25520 GCA_001925005.1 Drosera capensis
TATATATATATATATATATAATAAGAGGAATATTAAAGGTTGTTTGGTATTGATGTTCAAAATTATAAAAATCAAAACTAATAATAATAAAAAATTAGTTACGAAAATCAAATTCACTTTACAGATAAAAATATATTTTTATAAGAGGGATCTAAAATTCCGTACTCAAATAAAATAAAATAAAACCATTTTTTAATGGTTTTTTACTATCTATTTCCATTTCATTTTTTTTAAAAATAAAAATAAAAAACAAACAATATTATTTTATCAATCAATAAAATAAAAATAGAAAATAAAAACATAAGAAACACCAAATTGACACTTATTTTCCTTTTTAAAAAACAGACCCTTAGTTTTTTTCATTATCTATGCATGGTCTTATTCTTGGATCAAATGGGTTATAGGTCGAGGGTCCCATTTTTGTCCCTTCAACGAGTGCTTAGACTCATTCCTATTTTATTTAATGGATAGTGATCAAGGAATGGTAAAGAATAAGAAAGAGGAATGGCACCTTCGCGCTACCTGCAAACTATATGAACCAACTCATGCGAAAACAGGAAAAGCTGGCGAGCATGACAAACTCGAGAGACGAAAGCACAGGTCTTAATAGCTGGAAGTCATGATGTCAAGGACAGAACCGATCAGGATGGACCAAATAACACCATAGTGGACAGAAAAGGGGCCGGTGTTGGAGCAGGAGGAGGAATGATCGGAGGGGGAGTTATTTGGTCTGATATCCCAAGTGTCTTATTGCTGATGAATAATAAGAACTTGCACTTCCCAAACAGGCTACGGTTCGCAGCTGTTTGCAAGAGCGGGAGATAAGAGTTGTGGAGCTTCCAAGATCACTGCGAGGTGGAAAGGCCGCCGTGGATCATGATTCATGACAAGTGGTCATCCAGCAAGCGTGAGTTCATAAGCATTTCCAGCTTATAGAGATTCTTCTTTGATTTCCCTGAATTTGCTTCCGCTACTTGTTTGGCTTCCAAGAAAGGATGGCTGCTCTTGCTCAACGATTATACTATGTTCTTCTTCAATTCATTTACAAAGGAAAAGTTTGAGATGCCTCCTCTATCTAAAGCTGGGCTAGGAAGATATAAGCATCCAGCCGATCGAGCTTTGGCTGCTCTTAAAAAATTAGCAGCTTTCACCACTTTAGATGATAAAGTTGTCCGGAGCTCGACTCTTGTATTATCAGCTTTTATTCTTCTTTCCGTCAAGGGCAAAAATAATCCTGGGTATTGATCATTGTAGGTTACCCACATCGTGTGGCATTCATTTCCCCGAACGACTGAGGCAAAATAAACTTCACGATAAGAGCCGCGGCGATGGAGCCTGGAAAGAGGTGCGTGTGGGCTTGTTACGATATAAGCGTCGGCATTTGATTGTTTACACAATGATGGTTGGATCGGCATTGTATTGTTTTAGTAATACAACGTGCGTTGTGCTTATAAATATCAACATGAGGAGGAATTGGTGTGGCGATGCAAGTACAATTGAGGGGCAAAATTTTGAAATTGGATGCTTTTACTTTATGGACCGCCAAGGAAGATCTTGATGTTGCATTTTGTCAAGAATTTTGCTGAAGATTTTAAAGTATACCGATTTGATCACAGAAGACACAATAATAGACATGATATGGGAAAAGCAAGATTAGGAGGACTTGAATAAATCGTCTCATTTCTTGCATAATAGCCGCTTTAAATGGGAAGAACTCGACCTTGGAGCTGACCTCGGTAGCATTACGTTTTTCTTAAATGTCAAGTGCACCAGGCCTGGTGGCTATGCCATGGAGAAACACTCCTGTCGAGTCCCTACTAGTGTAGCCTCTGTGTTGTCCCTCAATACTACTGAAGAATGCACTACAAACAACAATCATCTAACAATATATGGAGCATGGAGTCCGAAGAATGAATGGCAATGACAAGATGTGCATAGGACTTTAGAATGGAATCTGATCCACTGCACTTGACAATGGGTTCAGTTGGATTAAAATCGATTGGAACCATGCATAAGCCAGCAGCTGCCGTGAAGGTTCAGCATCGATACTCCGTACCAGGGTAGTATCAATCTCTTATTGGTATCGAGATTATGATCCGTATTGTGTTATCGGATTTCTCTTATTGATATCGGTTGGCGGACGATCTGCATTGTGTAGATCCTTTCATATCGTGCAACATTAGGACATGCTTGTTAGTTGGTGGAGTCTGCAAGATGTTGGTTAAGAGCTGCTGAGACTATTTGCCGTATGGTTTCGGTGTTTTCTACTAATGAATGGCAGGTTGAATGGCTTGAGCTTTCGTGGTGGTGTTATGAGTTTGTATTATGTTGCCGCCAATCCTGATATATACAGTAGGATCTGCTGCTATAATCCCCCGGGACCTTTATTATCTCGAGTCTATTGTTCTTGCGAAAGAATGAGAAACTGGTCCTCGATCAGATTGTTGCACGTTACAAGAAATGCTGTTATACTGATGAATGAGCAGCTGTTCCCATACAGATTGATGATATAAAGCTTTCCATGAAGAAAAATACAAATGATTTCTTTTGTTATTGATAAACAACCAATCCCACTACTAACAAGTCTAACATGCTAACAAAAGCAAAAGAAACAAATTTTTGTGCTTCACTTATATCGAAACCAATTACTCTCTTGAACAATGTCAAAAACATCAAACAGAAACGGGTGTCTTGTGTCGAAGTGAATATCAACCTCAGTAAAGTAAATCTCTGGATCAGAAGTGCACCAAACTGTATACTAAGATCCATGCTAGCTGCACAAACAGAAAAAAGCTACTGTTATTTACTCATTGACAGACCAGAAAAATATGCAAAAGCACAACCGTAGCACGTATAACAGCAGCAGGAAGAAGGTGTACCAAGAAGAGTGTAACGGAGGCAAAGAGTCCCTCCTGAAGAAGAGCCCCGTGTCCACCAAATTCCTCTTCATCGATCTTCAATATCATAGCATAATAACCGTACACAATAGCAGTGGATATTGCAAGGAAACTGCATCCAGAATCCCGTATACAAGAATGAATGCATGCTATCACATTATACCCAGAAAATATGTAGTAGTCCTACGTATCTTCTTGTTCAGTCAAGATATGATGATGAAAGTTCTTTTCATTCAATACTAAAGACAATCCACACCGCCATCACAAAGCACAGAACAATCTAGCTATTATCTATCTAGCGTTCGATTGAAACATCCAGGCGTCTAGGCAAAATGCTTTCTGGTAACTGTAGGGTTCATCTATCTTAAGGGCATAGGGTATAAATAACCCTGCTCTGCAAACATAAGCAACAGATCCAATTATCCATATTAGAACAGAAGCTCCCTCAATGCATAGCTAGCAACCACGAAAGCGTATCAACATATCAATAGGCAATACTTCATAGATCATACACAAAATAATACGAGAATGTAAAGTTCAACTCACACAAATAACCAAACGCCTCCGACCAAAGGAATCGCACCCCACAACAATCCACATACAAGTGCGACCGCTTGTCGAATCCAATGTAGAACATCACCGAGTTGATCCTGAAATCACACAAAACAGCAGCGCCCGAGTCCCCGATCAATAACACAATCCTCAAATCTCTCAACTTCTTACACAAATACCCAAATCCACAAACAAATAGGGGCATAGAATCAGTCAAAACCCAATACTTACGAGGCAAAAATACTCGAATCCGAAACCAACCCATCATAATTTTCACCATTCCTTCACCAAATTCTCAACTGGGTCTCCAAATCATACACCAAAACCGAATCTTTAATCATCAAATCAAACCAAAACCCCTAGATCGAAACCAATTCAAACAACAACTCCTCCTCAAAATCAGCAAAACCCAGTACGAGGAATCTCGATACCTTGTCCCAGGAAGCATCGGGATCGAGCAACTTGTTGAAATTGAAGGGAGACGAGTGCCCGTTTTGGTCCTGTTGATTCGCCTTCGCCGATTTCCTCTGCTTCATTGCTTGATTGCTGGTGGTTTTGGTTTCTATGTGGTGAATTGAAGTCGATGATTGATTGATTGATTACGATGATGGTTAGGGTTTTGGAATTGGGATTGAAAGGGTGAGGGGAGTGGAATGAGTGAGGGTGATTTGTTAGTTTTCTGGCAGAGACACACTGAGAAGGAATTTTTCTGAGATACTCCTAACATGATGCTGATGATATCAAAATTTGATACCTCGATGATAAGTTTTAAAACTTTGTATTTTTTTATTAAGAACGTATCCATATGATATATTCTTATTTTTATATTGATAGATTGTGTTTTTAAAGACGAAAATAATTATATTAAATCAACTACTCGTATAAAAAACAGACATTGATAAAACATGATTGCATCAAAATTATTGAAATGAAATAATTCATCATGATTTAATTACATTGTTAATCGTAACTTATTAATTGTATCATTTATTTGGTTTCTTATTTTCTACATTTCAAAATAAGCATAATATTTTGATTGTGTATATTTAATGATGTAAGATTTGATTCGCATCGTAAGATGATCAAACATCATTAATATTTTTTAAAAAATTATCATAAAATATTAATAATTATTTAAATTACGTACTTAATCTGATGATTTTTCATTAAAATACATGATTAAAAAAATAAAATATTATAATTAAATCAAAATAAAAGGAATGAAAATTATCGTTACTAGTTGATAGCCTCGTAGTGTACAACTATATATATTTTCAAAATCCAAATGACGCACACAAAAATTGAATGTAAACCTATTCGCACAAAATGTCAAACATTAAAGGCTGAGATATGTTGAAAACTTTGGATCATAGGTTGTCTCGTCACAAACAAAAAGACGCTTAAAATACATTTATGATTGGTCAAAAGTTCAAAAAGTAGAACAAGAGAGGAATCCTCGAATCACCCGAACATGCTGCTTCGCTGTTGTATCCCAAATCATTGAATTTTAGGCCCACCCCCAAATCGCACTCTTCCCCACTAATCGATCCACACTCCTCGATCACAATCCTCAAAATCCACCACTAACCGAATTGGATTCCCAATCCGAAACCCTAGAATTGCTTGTTTACGGTTCAAAATTTGATTCAATTTTTCTGGTTCGAAGCAAGTAGATAGATCGGAGAAGATGAGTAGCCCTAGCAAGAACAAGCCAGCTCAAAACAAGGGGTTTTTTGCGGCTATGAGTTCTGGCTTCTCTATGTTCAGCACAGCAATGAGATCTTCTGTTAATGGGTATTTTTTTTTTTCAGTCAATTCTCGCTTGCCCATGTCCTGATTACGCTGTAATTTGGGTTTTTGTATAGCATGTGAAGCGGTGGAATGCTTGTTGGATGATGGATTTAGTAGTTTATGCGATGTCGGTTGTGATGGAAGTGATGAACATTGAATTGTATTGTGAGATTCATATTGATTCAGGATTCAGATCCTCGCGATTCGGTGAAATATATGAACTTCAGTTATGGCAGTGTATGTCATTTGATAGAGGCGATGAGAGGAAATGTTGTGATGGGCCACTTCTGTTGTTGATTTGGGTACTTTTAGGTATTCTTCTACTCATTGGATATTTGGCCATTACTAGAAGCATGGTAGGTAGATTTTGGGAGGAATAAATCTTGGTAAATTACCTTGATGTATGTCGGCGCTACTTGTGTCCGATATCAAATAATAATTGGCTATTTGGCTTTTGTGATCCAGTGTTCAAGGTGATTTTGTGCAATTACTAAGATGGGCAGGACTGATTTTGGAGCATAGTTGATCTCTTGAGCATAGGTGTCTGTTGTTAGTCGGTGTGTGCCAACATGTGTCCAATATTAAATCAATAATCGGCCATTAGGCTTTCATCTGGTATTCAGGTTGATTAAGTGCGATTACTGAGTATGGACAGTATTGATTTTGGACCATAGGCAATGTCTTGAGCTCATGCTGCTAACTTGAACACTTGTTCTCAAGATAGTCTCGTATTTGGGGTGTTAAGGGCTTGCCAAATCCATGTAACCACCTTTTATTGCCAATTGAGTAGAAGGCCAATGTATGTTTCAGGACTCAACATTCTGGATTTTGTGATGAATGGACTGATATTTTATACGTGGCCAAGGGCCAAGAAGAGAATTAAATCTTCTAGCCTCTTTTGTTGCTTATGTGCCTACTCTTAGTTGATATATTCATGTCTGACTGTCCATCCAGATTGCTTGGTTATGAGAATTTGGAGGTTATAAGCCCAGATGGTGGCCAGGAGGATGCAGAAGAGGAAGCTAGGAGAGGAAGATGGAAGCAAGAGGTCTGTAGTTGCTCTACTTTGGGCTCGCACTTATATTCGATACATCTTTAATCTTCTCTGCTATGTTTGAGCTATATTCCATATTTCCATCTATCTCAAATGATTGAATGTTTTAAAATTATCGTTGTACAATGTTTGAACGAGATCTCATTTTTCAAAAGGAAACATAATGGTTGTGATAGATGGCAGAGATGTACTTTTTGCCTGTGCTCTGGGTCCGTAAAGTACTTTCCGTAACTTGTCATGTTTGACTTATAACTTTGATCATCTTCTTATTCATGTAATGAAACAACCAGATTTTTGCTTGCTTGTATGTTGGGAGAGTTTAGAGCCACATTTTAGGAAGTAGTACTTGACTGATTTGGACTCCGTACTTTCCGTAACTTGTCATTTGTTTTCTTTGACTTATGATATAACTTTGATCATCTTCTTATTCATGTAATGAAACAACTAAATTCTTGCGTGCTTGTATGTTGGGAGAGTTAACAGCCGCATTTTAGGAAGAAGTGCTTGACTGATCTGGACTCCGCAATACTTGGAATTTTAAACTGTTGGGAAATCTTGGTTTTTTCTTACAGGAGAGAGATAGCTATTGGAAGATGATGCAAAAGTATATTGGCTCTGATGTAACATCGATGGTGACTCTTCCAGTCATAATATTTGAGCCAATGACTATGCTCCAAAAAATGGCCGAGGTTCATTCCTTTACACCCTTATGCAAGAAACATTTGTTCACATGCTTTTTCGATTTCAAAGTTAATCGTAGAATCATTTTCATCCTTGTTTCAGTTGATGGAATATTGCCATCTCTTGGATTTGGCCGATAAATGCGAAGATCCCTACTTGCGAATGGTTTATTCTGGTGAGTTTAATTGCATATGGAGAATTTCTTTTGTTCCTCAATGTTGTATGGACTATAATATTTTTTTAATCTTTCCTTGCAGCATCATGGGCTGTATCTGTGTACTATGCATATCAACGTACCTGGAAGCCTTTTAATCCTATCCTTGGCGAGACCTATGAGATGGTGAATCATAATGGGATCACATTTATATCAGAGCAGGTGAGGCAATAAAGCATTAGCCTATAATTAATCTGGTGGCAATTTTTCAACTGGAACCATATGTTTTCTCTTGCAGTTAGATTCTCTTAATTTTCTTCAGCAAAATCTGGTGGTGTGTCTGTTCTTATTTGAACCATGCCTCCTTACCCAATTAATCTTCTTGTGTATGCACTTGACAATGGTAGTTTTGATTGGTCAACTTAAGGTCAGTCATCATCCACCTATGAGTGCCGGACATGCTGAAAATGAGCATTTTACTTATGATGTCACTTCGAAGCTCAAGACCAAGTTTTTAGGCAACTCTGTGGATGTCTATCCAGTGGGACGGTAACACACGTTCTGAGCTGCTTCTTTACAGTCCATGATTGGAACACATATCTGATATGTTTGCTGTCTCTTTGTTGTCATATGCAGGACCCGTGTGACCCTCAAAAGGGATGGTGTTGTGTTAGACCTAGTACCTCCACCTACGAAGGTTAACAATCTGATATTTGGGCGGACTTGGGTTGATTCACCTGGTGAGATGATCATGACCAATTTAACCACAGGAGATAAAGTTGTCTTACATTTCCAAGAATGTGGTTGGTTTGGGTATGTGCCTACGCCTTTCCCTCGCTAACCATTCTCTATTGTATCAATATTGAGCTTCTTGTATTCAGTTCGTGTATTATTGCTAACATTCATAGTTCTGCCTATTTTACTTTGAAATTTGTCTGAAGTATCTGCTAATATTGAAGTCCTTCATCTGCATGATTATCACAATGAAGGGCATGAAACCCAAGTCTACTTGGCTCTTTACTGAGATTCCTTAATTGAGTTATCTGCTTGGAGAAGTTCCGAGAAGCTATAAAATTCGGATGTTCATGACCTATGAATTTGTGCTCTTGCAGTGCGGGCCGGTATGAAGTGGATGGATATGTGTTCAATGCTGCTGAAGAACCCAAAATGTTGATGACTGGGAAATGGAATGAGTCAATGAGTTATCAACCATGTGACAAGGATGGAGAGCCTCTGCCCGGCACAGAACTGAAAGAGGTGCAACTCTTCGAAGAAACCATATGTTGCTTCTTTAACTTTGTTTGTAGCAACATTGCTTGTTTGTTAGTTTTCATATTGCCTCTTGAACTTGTTTTGTGGGACATAATCACCTTAATTAGCAGAGAATGCAAATTGGTTGCCAATGTTGATATTTATCGCTTAAATAATAATGATCCGTTATTCTCATTCATCTGCAGTTGTGGCGAGTTGCTGCAGTGCCCGAAAATGATAGATATCAGTACACTTATTTCGCCCACAAAATAAATAGTTTTGAGACTGCGCCTAAGAATGTGCTGGCGTCAGATTCACGTCTGCGTCCCGATAGATATGCTCTTGAGATGAATGACATGTCTAAAGCTGGTGCAGAAAAGAGCAGGTCTTCCTTCTTTCTGTTTTTATTACTCCAGCATCCGTTATATTTTAAGTACCGCGAGCCAGATGTTAAACGTTACAACCTTATCCGTTATTGCTCCTCCTTGATAGTACCTTTTTTCCCTGTCTAGACTCCTAATTTTGCTATTTGTTAGAAGTTGCATTGAACGAGATTTAATCTTGTTAGATATGAGAGGAATAATTGTGGTTCCTTGATCTGGTAATCATGTCAAGATTATTTTGCTCGTGAGTTTGGTCCCTTGATCAGAATGACTTATTAGAAACTTTCTTCCTCTTCGGGCCTAAGGTTGTGGATAAAATTTTACTTTCTTTAATCCTTGAAGGATGCAATTGTTTGACTCGGTACGATGTTCCATGGACGTGTTTTTTAAAGTTCTATCAAAATAGCTCTACTTTATATAGGGTCCGACTGTAATAGCTTAGAGAGATAATCAATGGAGAATACTGTAATAGATGGTGAGATGATTTTTCTCACTTCTAAACTCGTTTTTCTTGATACAGTTTGGAGGAGAGACAAAGAGCGGAAAAGAGAAATCGAGAATCAAAAGGTGACAAGTTCACGCCTAGATGGTTTGATGCGACAGAGGAGGTGACTGCTACTCCATGGGGTGACTTGGAGATTTATCAATATAATGGCAAATATGTTCAACACCGTGCTGCTGTTGATCATTCGGATGGTATTGACGTGGAAGACGTGAGAACAAAGGAATTCAACCCTTGGCAGTACAGTGATTGATCTACTGCCCAAGGCATGGGTATGTATGTCCTCCCTTTTGTTGGTTGACCCCCCTCAGACGGTCCATCTCCCGGATACATTTTTTGCTTCTGTTTTGTACTGTGTGCCACCACATGGTATTCACACTCTTCACTGCGAATTTCTGTTCTTCTTCAGTGTATAATTCCATCCCATTTGTTCTATACTGCTCGTCGCCTCTGTAAATAAGAAACTATAAACTTGGATGATACACTCTAGATTATGTGGCATTAATATTGGATGGATATCTGGATATTTGTTCAGTTCCACGTGATCAACATGCAACAATAAAAGCGGTGTAACATGTAATGTTGTTTTGGGGATTCGACGATGGTTGTGCTTCTGGGTTTCTCAGCTGTTGCATCAGGTCTCTTTATGTTCGGTAATTGTTCTAGCAGTGTTAAGTGCTGACAGGAACAGGACTGTTCTTTTAGTTGCTCTTCACTCCAAAACTCCATGGTTGAGTGGTCTTGTTTCTGCTGTTGTCTGTGCTGCCTTTACTCGTGAATCTGTAGTATCTTGGGTTAAGAGGATGACGAAATTCACTTTTTTTTTTCTCCTTTGATTCAGATGTCGGCACTGGCCTTTGGGTTCGCCTCATAGACATACGACAGCGGATATTTGAGCACGGACCCTTCACCGGGACGCTGAGCAAATTCAAAGCCACCTGAATCCAGACCAGAGAATCCGTCACTGGCGTTTTAGTTCATGTAAGTAGATAATCATTTTCATTTGTAACTTGCATCAGTATTGGTGTTGAAAGGAGCTGTTTTTAGGCGATGGTCTCGACTTGTGTTTGAATTCCGTTTGGTTGCTTGGAAACCATAGGGAACTTCTAGTGGTATGCTTTTCGAGAATACAGAAGTTGCTGCAATTTCAATACAGAAGTAGTTTCATGTTTGCCATTGACGCTTGTATTACTTGGTAATCAAATTAACTGTAGTCTCTCTTAGCCATTGATGGTAGAGATTGGATCTTTTATGAATGGGTAGATCTCATTTTGAAAACATAAATTGTTCAATTGAGTTCGTATATTTTGCTATGATTTATTGAAATCCATTTGCTATATATTAGTGAGACATTTATGATATGAGTCATATGAATATGATAATATGGTTATAATATTATTTGTGTTCGTTACGGAGAACAATGGTCATCTATTATGCACGTGGCACTGGGTCCCACGACAACGTGTAAGATTAAGATTGGGAAGAATCACGGCAACCTTATCTTTATCCCCCGTATTTTCATTTGAAAAGGATTCTCTATTTTTTTCTGACTTTTTGAATAAAATGACATGGAAGATAAATGGGAAGCCAACTGAGACCAATAATTTGTTCGCTTTTCCACGTAGGATGTCCTCTTTGACAACGGATTTCCTCTGAATTATTGGCCACATAAATGTTTATTTTTTGTATTTTGTTTTATCATTGAAAACCAGATGTCATTGTAAACCTCTGACCATAGTTATTAAAATCCATCCGTGATCAGGTGGTTCGGTCGGATCGATCCGACGAGTAATTGATCCAATGAAAATTAATTAAATCCTGGAAAAAAAAACTCGGACGGTTGAACCGAAAGAAAAAAAAATCGTAAAATAAATATTCTAAGAATCCAATAAAATCGACATATAATTTATATATACTATATTTTTATTTATATAAGAGTTAAAAAAAATATTTTGATCAAAAATAATATATAAATATAAATATAAATAAATATCATCAAAACGATCAAATCGACGGTTCAATCGATTGAACCAATGATCCATTGACCCGAAGCCTCGGTCGGGTCGATGTCCTATTTGATTCTGATAACCATGCCTTTGCCGGACAATGACAATGAAAAGTGAAACCTTATGAGAGTGGAGTTCTTTAAAAGACTACTCCCTTCATTTCGAATTAAATGCAACAATTTAACAAATATATTTATCGAGACGAAGTTTGATTTGCATCGCGAGATGGTCAAATGTTATTTATTGTGAAATTTTAAGTCATGTATTTTAACCTGACGCAGTGACATAATTTTCATAGGTCATTAAGCCGACGAACTAAACTTCTCAAAATACGTGTTGTATAATGTAATAATTAAAAATGCTGCATATAATATGAAATGCATAGAATATATGAAAAATGATATCCTTGCATCCTCCGCCTCCCAAATTTTAAAGGTCGAAGACTATTCATTATTTTTTTTGTCCCATAAAAAATCAATTTTTTGATTGCGTATATTTTCATCGAGATGAATTTTGATCGTTATTGTGAAATAATAAAATATTATTTAATATAAATTATCGTGAAACATTAATATTAATACTCAGTTATGTACGTTTTATATTACTACTCAAAGAATTACAACTGATTGATTTGATAAAATAATTTGTGTGTGTTATTTTTTGTTATAAAGATTATTTTATTATTTGATTTGTGCGATTGAGAGGAGTGAGAAAGAGAGGAAAAAAAAATAGTATGATGAGTTGATGCGATATAAAATAAAAAATATGGATGTTTTGATATTTTTATATGAAAATTTCAAATATAATAATATTATAATTTAATTAAGATATCTTAATTTAATAAATTTTATAATTCACTCGGACGGATGGAATATAAAAAAGATTGGACAATAGATCATTGTTTGATTATAAAAAACCTCATCAAAATATATGCTACCACTACGGTTAAAAGTCAAAAATATTTTTCTTTTCATGGACATATGGAGTAATATTTACCCTCTAACTAGTGCGCCAGGTCACAAGGCCAAGTTTTCGTCACTATAAATTAGAAATAAAACACATAGTTTTCGTCACTATATAAATTAGAAATAAAACACAGACGTTGCACGAAATGAATGATGTTGCTATAGCAAAATTTGTACAAGCAGTGTCAGCCTTGTGATTGCTTTATGTTCACTTGGTAGAATGGAACAAACCTGTTATGTCGAATAAGTGATTATACTTTTAAGTGGTACCAACATTGGACTTCTATATTTACCATAAATGTTTTTTCTTTCCTTTTCTTCTTCTTCATTTTTCTTCGTACTTCCTGCATTCCGTCATTTATGGAACTCATTTCTACATTTACATGCTTTCTCACCTTCCCATGTGTATAGTTTTATAATCTGAGTTATTTTTTCCGTCCCAAAATAAACATAATAATATGAAAAACATATTTATTGAAACGAAGTTTGACTCGTGTCACGAAATAATTAAATATTATTTTTTAAAAAATTATCATGAAATATTAATGATAATTTAAGTTATATATTTCAATATAACACAAGCGACATAATTTTCTTACGTCATTAACACGACAACGAAAACTTCTCAAAATCAATACTGTAATAATTGGATGTGTGGTATGTAAAATGGGATTGAAAGAATAAGTTTTAATTTTTTTTTGCTCTTTTATCACCCCAATAGCGAATGAATATTCGAAGATACTATATACGTACTCATTGTTCAACCAATAATATCATTTTATGTCATCGGAGTTAGCATACTTCTTTTCACACAGACATACAGTCTTCTCATGCTAAATTTTAAAGACATGTCTCAAAATAATTTTTATCATTCTGAGAAAAAACCAATATCATTTGAGAGCAACTTACAATCTTCTTGGTTATATCTAAGAGAACTTGAACACCAAACGAAAATTTATGTTCAACACAAATCACATGATACTTGAAACACTTATCCGGAGCCACAAAAACGACACACACACCTAAAATGAAACCCGAATCCGAATGGCATTTGCCAAGTGACTATTTATGGAAAACAAATCCCAATTAATAAACGCCCACCCACAAAAACTCATCAAACCTTTTTTTTAAGTAAAAAAAGGGGAAAATACAAAAATAAAGGAGAGACAATATTCCATTTCCTTGTGTTAAACGTTTTTCTCTCGGTGACACCAGCCACACGATCAACACCCCTCTCCACGTGTTAAGATCTCAGACCAAGTAAGAGACTCGTGGGCCACAGACCATGGTGAGAGCAGGTCAATAGGTGATTTAATCCACCGGCAATAACCGGTCATTCAGTGGACTTTCACCAACCGAATTGGTGACGGTCAATGATTTATAAGAATCGTTTGAGGGGGTTTAAGCGGATGGATCCGATGTGGGTAGTTTCTCTCAAGGGTTTTTGGTGATCACATAAAAAAATTACATTAAATATTCAGATAAATTCCAATTCCAAAAAGAAAAGGCAACTTTTTTTTTAGGTTTGCGAAAATTTGTGAGGGGAATTATGGGATGAGGGATTGAAAAACGTGAAGTGATTTTGGTTTCATTTCGATTTCGGTTTGGGTTTCGAAGTTGGTGAGATATCGTTGTGATCTCCGGCGAGGGTCTGATCTCGAATTCCGGCCGTGTTTTGGGTTCGGCGACGGTGAAAGATTCAAACTTTGAAGGTGAGAGATTCGGATTCGGACTCCCAATTGAGAACTCTGTTTCTATTTAAAGCACATTTTTTCCGAATATATTATTGTTTTTGGTTGTGGGTTTTGCATTTTGATGTGATTGGTTGATCTGATTTTTAATTTGGGGTTATGAATTCGAGTGGGTTTGATTCGAGGAATCAAAAAGTTGGGGTTTTGGGGCTGAATTTTGGATGATCATTGATGATGATGATGATGATGAAGATTGGGGTTTTTCTGATCCCGTGATCGTTGATGGGGTTTTGGAGTTTTGTTTATGAGGAGATTTAGGATGAATTATCAATTGTGTGATGATTTCTGGTTTGTAATTGGGTTTTAGATCATGTATCATTTCAGGGTATCGAATTATGGGTAGAGATCGCGGTATGACTTCGATGTATGCTTGGGTTGGATCGTCGTACAAGGGTTTTAGATCATGAAAATCAAGGGTTTTAGATCATGGAAATCAAGGGTTTTGATCAGAATTGGGTTTCAGTTACTTTAACCATTTTTGATTCCATGGTATCCATCATGTGATCTAAGCTTTCAGTTACTTGCTTGATACCATGGATAGATAGATGGGCTCCATCATGTGCAATGCTTCTTTTTAGATCTATTTCTCGTTGTTGGTTTTTGAAAGGTAGTTTCAGGGGTTTTGAGGTGGGAGAGATCATCTTTCCACGGTTGTGTGCCAGTCCCGTTATGTCTTGGAGACATGCCTCCATGTGTCCTCATAATATGTATTGGATGCGCATATGGAAACCGGGGAGCCTGAGGCTTCATAGGAAAGAAGTGATCAATTGAAAAATTGTGTTGCATGAAAAGACCGCAACCTTGATTTCTCTTCCAAAGGTCATGAAATTTGTTGTTGATATGTGTTGTTGTAGGGCATATGTTGCAATGCGAAACACGTGGTATATCTATTCTAAATGTGAACTACCCAATTTGTATGATCCGTAGATCTGTTTGCAGATAATTATGGTCTTTGAAGTGTATTGATTAATTGCGAAGTCTCTGAGAAGCTATGCGTTCTCCGAGCAATTTTTATGACCAATGTTTGTTTACACTTTATGGTCACTTCCTGTAATTGGTCTTAAAATCTTGTGGGTCTTATTCATTGGCTTAACGGCTATTGAGTGCTTAATTCTAAGGAATGTTGAAAAATGAATTTTTGTAAATAGGCGATTATGGAAAAAAAAATTGTAGCCAGGTATTAATCACTAATGCATTGCTGTCTCATTTCTTTACTGCTATAAGCATAAACTACTCCAAAGTTTTCATTGTGTCGCCTTAATTATTCCCCCTCAGTTTTTGTTGTATATATTTCATTGTGTCACGAGCCACAAGGAAATCCGAATTCCTTGAGCATCTTTATGTGCATTCCTAAATCATGCTGGCTGCTTTCCTTATCAAACATAATGTGATTTATCTTACCAGTCAGATTTCTTGTTGCAGAAAACCATCGCGGGCATGTTCTCTGCGATATGGTGTTGCAGAAAAGGTTAGATTACGGATTCGTTGGTTACCAGGTCCCATGGATTCCTCAGGCTAAGAGGTCTGCCAGGGTAATTTCTATTAAAAACTTGGTCGATCGTTGTTGTTTGTTTTATAATTCGTATTGGCTTTACGTCACGGCGATTTAATGGTGCAAACTTTTGGTTTCCAACTTCAGCAGAGGGTCCCTATTAAGAAAAAAGTTGAAGATAATCCACTGCAAGCATTTGATTTGTTGGCTACTGTGGCTGGCAAATTACTTCTCGAGGGAGAAAACTCTGTTGCTGTTAAAATTACTGGAGAAGATCAGGAGATAGATGTTGAGGATGCGGTACAAGAAGAAAATGAAAGTGATGAATTCAAGCCTCCAGGAATTGAATCTCTTGATAAAGGAAGTTCAAGGAGTAATATTTTTGTGAAGGAACGTGGTTTTCAAGCTGATACTCTGCACAATTCATGTGCGGAGCCTGACATGCCATGTCTGGCTGCTGTAACTACTGATCATCTTTCCAAGGCTTCTTCTTTTCAGAATATAGTACAGAACAACGATGAGAATGAACTTAAGATTCTTCTTAGCAAGGTCGAGGGTTCTGTCCACCACAATGAATCTTCTCTTTATAATTTAGAGGGCCGCGTCAAGGAACAGCAGCAATGTATGGGAATTAACAATGGACAGGTGTCCTTTCAGGTCTGGCCTGATCTGTGCAGTGCAGAGGATCCCATGATTTTGGATGGGAAACCTCCTGCACTTATTAGCTCAGATAATTGTGCCAAAGTATCTTTGAGTGAAGACCTCTATCAGCGTGGTTCGCTTTCCCTATATAGAGATAATGTAACTTTAGTTAGTAGAGATGACGACGAAAACTCTTCTGGGTGCACTCAGCGTAGCACCACTATGACAGCCACTAGGTTACCAAGGTGTTCTAGTGAGCTCAGAATAGAGAACCCTTTAGCATTCGAGTATTCTGCAGCGGCTCGGAAATTGAAAGATGGAGATCTTTCTGATTCTGGTAATTTTTCGACTTGATGTTATTTCCTTAATGTTCATTATGCCTTTTTGAGACGTTATCATACTGATATGCTCATACTTGCCATTGCTTTGGTCTTTTTATAGGTGGGGATTCGGCTTCTGCCTACCATAACAGGAAAAGCATCTTGAAACGACAAAGGTCCCAGAGGATCTATCCTCCGAAGAAGAGGAAGGTTTTCAACTATAGCTCGGGATCTAGTTGTGACGGGATTAGTGCTTTAAAGAGGACATATGAGTTGCCACTTAAGGCTGTGGATATTACCGCTTCTGATCATGGTGTGAAAAGGCATGGAGGCATGTTTCTTTTCATCTATGTCGTTTTTTTAAAACGGAAACCTAGTTCGCTACTATAATGTCACTTTCCCTGTTTTCACGTGATCTGGCAGATTCTGGCTCGTCTTCTTCAGTTGACAATCAAAAGGCGTCAATCGGAGCCAAGGAACCCCATGGTATGAATCCCACTCATGGAACAAGAGCAATTTATCTGTACATTTTCGACTTGGTTAGGATTCATAACTCCAATTTTTTCCCCTCTTATTTTACTCAGTGAAGCTTAGGATTAAGTCTTTCCGAGTACCAGAGCTACTTATTGAGATATCAGAGACAGAAACGGTTGCTTCTTTGAAGGTAGATTTTTTAATACTTTACTTCCAATGCTATTATAAGATGCCACATGATGATTTGTATTTTCACCCGAAAAAAGAAAAAAGAAAACAAAAGGAAAGGAAAAGGAAAAAGAAATGGTGTGGTTAGTACTAGGTGTATGGGGGTGAATTTTTCGGAGTTCAGATTTGCCCGATTTCCACCATTTGTTAGCTCTAATGAGGTAGTTTGAGCACATGCCACTGTGGCTTGCTGGACAAGCGGTGGTACTCTCTCTCTCTCTGCCTCCCTGATGATCATGTCATGCTACATCTGTTTATACCCGGATAACTTATGTTTCCGTGTTTCCTGCTGTACATGCTCATAAATGACTATCCAATTAATAGATGCTTAGTACTTTTATAACTTGGATAAATTTGGGCGCTTTCCTGTTTTTTTCCTGTAGAGCACTGTTATGGAAGCCGTCAGCGCAATGCTTGAAGATGGATTGCGGGTTGGAATACTGTTTCAGGGGAGAAAGATCAGAGATGACTATAGGACATTGATTCAGACTGGCATTTCTCACGATAGCAGACTAGATGCTTTGTCTTTTACACTAGACCCCTACGCTTCTCAAGCCGTTGCACCAGCAACTTGTGAAGGTCATCCTCTTCAGCCCAGCAGTGTGCCTCAGTCTTTGACAAAGTGGGTATTGTTATTTCTGCATTCGAAAATCTCTTAAATGTTTTCCTTGTTCATGCACACAGTTTTGCATACTTTATGCGAGGCCCATCGTATTGATTGTGGATTTCATTTTTTCTAAATCAGGTGTCTTCCGACAATAAGTGCAGTGCAGCAGGACGTGTTGCTGCCTTCGGCAGATATTCCATCGAACAAGCTTAGTCTGGGTACTGCCGCAGAAAGTGATCATGATTCGGCACCTTCTCCTCCTGAGGTAGTAGAGAAGAGCACTTATGATTCCAGAGCCTTGGTTCCCATTCCAGAGGCGAATGTCAAGTCGATGACTGTGACTCCCATGCAAAAGAAATCAAAGGAAACTGAGATAGGACAGCGTAGGATCCGTAGGCCTTTCTCTGTCTCTGAAGTTGAAGCGCTTGTGCAAGCAGTTGAGAAACTCGGAACTGGAAGGTACTGTACATTTCATCTCAGTGACAAGTTTCCGAAGTTTGAAATGTATCCTTAAACCAATAACTGCCTGGATGCAGAAGTTTCAATTGCAATTTCTTTTCCCTGCAGATGGAGAGATGTTAAGCTTCGAGCTTTTGATAATGTGAAGCATCGAACATATGTCGACTTAAAAGTAAGAAACCGGCTTCTTCCCTGCTGATATAGCTACTTCTTCGTTGCTGATAACGGTTAATTTATTCCCTTTTTTGCTTGCTGTCAATGCCATATACATTTATAAAGGATTTAGATAAATTTATTAGTATTATCTTTTATTCTCTTTATTTTGGGGCATATGGTTTGAGTTACGGACTCACAGTCCATCGATAATCGTCAGGATAAGTGGAAAACACTGGTGCACACCGCGAGGATCTCTCCCCAGCAGAGGAGGGGAGAGCCAGTGCCGCAAGAGCTGCTCGACAGGGTCCTTGCTGCCCATGCATGTTGGTCCCAACACCAAGTCAAGCAGCAGCAGCAGCAGCAGCAGCAGCCGCAGCTCAAGCCACCTGCAGAGGCCTGTGGCCTCCTCCTGTGAGAACTTCCTTCTCACCGACAATGGAGAGATCCTGGCGGATGTTCATATAACAAGCCAAGGGGATTAAGTCCTGCATTATGGCATTATACCATTGTTAATTTACTTGTTGCTGTTGTCAATTATGTAAAAAGCAAAATGACTCCATATCGGAAGACGGGTTCGTAGGAGTTTTACTATGTCCTTTCTCTCCGGGGCGAGATCAGTCTTTCCTGTATGGGAAAAAGAACTCCGATGTCCCGCGTTGTAAATGGTTTGATGGAATAATGTCTATTTCTAACAAAACGGCATTCTTACAGAGTCTCAATTCGTTTCTGTCTTTAACGATTTACTAACATACTAGTTGTTAGATGATGGAATTCATTTTGTTCTGGAATTGTTGATTTACGAAGGTTCAGCTTCGGTAAGAGATGACTATTTAGAACATCGATTTTAAGAGTTATACGCTGATAAAAAATAAAGGTTACATGAAAAGTTACGGTAACATATCAACTACAGTTCAAGATGGCTGATATCTGCGAATGGCATACGCGGTGTTATGAATATAGCATACTATGATCTATGGTGCTATATTCTTTGCAACTGTAAGTAGTATATCCGCACATGTGATCCTGTTAGTTGGTTAAGTGGTTATCCTTATTATGGCGTGGGCCAAACCAAAGGATATTATCAGCTCCAGAATCAATGGCCGACAATTGTCAATAAATCACGGTGAATGTTCTGTGATTTATGGCAGACAAGCTACAGAAGATCCACATCATTATTGACATGCTATGATCTTTGACGCTCATCTTTTTCTTCACCCACCACAAAGTTTAAAGACGTTGACCTTGAAGTTAGATCGTGGAACTTTTATTATTAATTAGGATTTTTTGATGGAATTGATTTGTACGGCTGTTATCAAAACATGTGTGATACGAGTTCAAATCATGATTCCTTCTTCTAATAAAATAAAAGTTTCATTTATTTCGAGTTTTCATTTGCAATTTATCTCGAGTCCAAATACACGTTGTCGTATGTTTTCTGGGCCTAAGTCCAGCTGAAACCAGACCAGCAGCCCTATCAGAAACGGCCCACTTCGAAAAGCCCAATCAACACAAGGATCTGCAAAAGGTCTGCAGGTCATGAGAACATGGGATTCCACCAACCAATTTCTCCTGTCAACTCTAGCTGTTATAACATCATATGCTGTATGGTGCAAACCGTAACTTCATGCCAGAAGCAGGCCGACGATGGTTACCAAACGGAAACACGAAACGGAAACAAGCATATGAGGTTGTATCATATACGAAAATCGACTCCCATTTAAATTTTTTTTACACAAACATATCAAAACAAACATGTTATTTATTTTATATCACATTAATTACTCATCTCATTATTTTTTTTTCTTATTTTCTTTTTCTCATTTCCCTCCTCACACAACCCAAAAAACAAATTAATCCTTACAATAAAAAATAACATAACTATAAATTATGATATCAAATCAATTTGTTGTAATCATGTTGAAATGAAGATAGTATTACTGTTTCAAGTCTGCCAACATCATGGAGTCAGATTTTTTTTTATAAAAAAAACATTATGCGATGAAGTATATTGTTTGAAGATTACAATCGGGTTGGATTGTTTCAAAAATTGAGAGACCAAACAACACCGTATAAGAAAAATAGGAAATCGAATCCGTATAAAGTAGGCTGAATCATAATTACTCCCTTCGTCCCAATAAATTATTCAAATTAAATTATAATTTTTTGGGATCTTTTTTATTATTATAAAAATATCAATTTATTTATTTATTATATATCATATTAATCCATTTCATTATTTATTTCTCTTTTCTCCCACTTAAATTACTCCCTTTGTCCTAATAAATCGTTCAAATTAAATTATAACTTTATTTTATTTGGGATATGTTTTATATAAAAATATCATTATTATTTATTTTATATCATATTAGTTCATCTCATCATTCTTTTTTTCTTCATTTCTCTCATTCATAAAAATCAAAAAATAATTTAATCATAAAATCAATAAACACATAAATTATCGTATAAATTAAATAATTATAATTTGATTAGGACGAAGGAAATATGTCATTAGCTTCAGCTGATTCAAATACTACAATTCGAAGTTATGAGACTTCTCACAAATAGTTTGCTTTTGCCATCGTCACATGACTCACATCATTTGATTTATATTCGTCTCACAAATAGTTTTGACTAGAAATATCTTCTCCGTGAAAATTGACAAGACATCAACCTAAAAGACTAAAAAGCCACCAGCTTGGTGTTCAAGGAAACTTCTCAATTACTGTGCACAAAATAATACTAATCCACATGTCATTTTCTTTCTCTCAAGTCTCATCCACTCCAAAACCCCTCACTTCACCTTCTCTGTTTGATCCCTCACAGTCTACATCTTCTCAAGGTAATCTCAAATTCTCACCATCTTGTATTTTTGATAAGTTTCCTGGGTTCCTGACCTTGACTGCAGGGAAGGGAATCGAAGTTCCTTTGTTGACTCTTTTTTTCCCTGCTTCATGGATCGATTTGGCTGGTTCCTTGATTGTTTTTGAGTCCTTTTTCATCTGGGTTTCTGCTAATTAGCTCAATTAATTATCAATTTGATTGTTGTTTGGGTTGATTGTTTCGTCCAATTAGTGTTTGGTGGGTTGATTTGTGATTGGAGCTCAAAAGAGTATGGATCATTCCAAGTTTGGAGGAGACCCAAATGGTGTAAATGGTTATCCACGTGGGAATGGAGATGTTTCATCTGGGTTTGTTGAGTCCTTGAACTATACAGGTGTGTATGAGTATAAAGATCCACCCTTGGAGTTCAACTTTGTGAACCCTTCTAGTCCGCCTTTCGGGGCATTTCTCAATGATTTCGGCCTGTTTGGGTCTGTCGGTGATCCTCCTTCCGCCTTGAGTCCGCAGTTTGGGGCGGTCCTTGACGATTTCAGTTCATCGAATTCGGGCACTACGGGTGCTGATGTTCCATTGAGTCCAGGGCTTCAGGTTCTCCTTGATGGTTTTGGGTCATCTCCTTCAACTGAGAGCCCGGCTCCTCCGAGCCCTCAAGTCGAGGATTTTCTTAATGATTTTATTTCTACCCCTTCTTCGGGGGCGAGCCCTGAAGTTCACTCTCCAGATGATAGTGAGGCTGATCCTGTCCTCAAGTACATCAATCAGATGCTCATGGAGGAGAATATGGAGGAGAAACACTCCATGTTCACGGATCCTTTGGCTCTCCAAGCTGCAGAGAAGCGTTTCTGTGATGCTCTAGTTCATGGCTATGTGCCATCACCAGATCAACATCCTTTTATAGATCAGTTTGTGGAGGAGAGCCCTGATGGTGTCTTCTCGGAGAGCATTGATGGTGTCTTCTCCAGTGCTCATAGTTCCAGTAAGACCAGCTCAGGTGATCCTCCTGCATTGGGTGGGAATCAGCTGCCCTCAGTACAAACTACCCTTGTTGACAACTCCTTGCGACATTCCAGTTTTTCGGAAGCATCTGTGGGTGCATTTGGTAGTTTAAGTAGCAATAGAAACGGGCCAATGAGTGGCTCTCATGGTATGCCGATGGACCCGAATTTCTTTAGTCAGAGAGAATCCATGTTGCTGTTTCAGAAGGGGATGGAGGAGGCTAGTAAGTTCATTCCTAAAGCTGCCAACCTGGTTGTCGATCTTGAAACTATGACCTTCCCTGATGATGGTGAACCTAAGGGAGCTACAAAAATGACGGTGAAGGAGGAGAGAGAAGAATCCGCTGATAGGTCTAGTGGAAGAAGGGTTCATAGACGGGAGGATAGTGATTTAGAAGAAGGTAGGAGTAGCAAGCAATCAGCTGTCTCTTTCGATGAAGCTGAGCTTTCCCACATGTTTGATAAGGTTTTATTGTGGCATCCTGTAAGCTGTATCACAAATCCTTACATGCCAAAGGGGGAAGGGGACTGCCTGAATGAGAATGGACATTCAGAGGACTCAGACGGTGCAGATGGTCATCCTAAGAAGCATGAGAGTAAAAGAAATGTGGTTGATTTGAGGACCCAGTTGATTCTATGTGCACAAGCTACTGCATCCGATGATAGGAGGACAGCTGATGAACTACTAAAGCAGATTAGGCAGCATTCTTCTCCTGAGGGAGACGGAGCTCAAAGGCTGGCCCATTATTTTTCGAACGCTATGGAGGCACGATTGGCTGGTACTGGTTCTCAGATATATACGGCTCTGGCACCAAAGAGGATAAGTGCAGCTCAGGTTATAAAAGCTTTCCAAGTTTTCCTTACTACTTGTCCATTCAAGAAGATGTGCATGGGTTTTTCTATAGTGTCGATAGTGATGGCATCGGAGAAAGCAAAAACGCTTCACATCATAGATTTTGGGATTCTATATGGATTCCAGTGGCCAGCTCTAATCCAAAAACTTGCTGAGCGTCCTGGCGGACCTCCTAAGCTTCGTATTACCGGGATAGAGCTTCCCCAGCCTGGGTTCCGCCCCTTGGAACAAGTGGAGGAAACAGGACGCCGCCTGCAAAAGTACTGTGATCGCTTCAATGTACCATTTGAGTATCAAGCCATAGCACAAAAATGGGAAACAGTTAAAATCAAAGATCTTAAGATCAGGAGTGATGAATTTGTCGCGGTGAACTGTCTGTACCGGTTCAAGAACCTTCTTGATGAGACGGTGGTGGTGGATAGTCCAAGGAGCACTGTTCTTAACCTGATAAAAAAGATTAAGCCAGATATTTTTGTTCACAGCATTGTGAACGGGTGCTTCAATGCGCCTTTTTTCATCACTCGGTTCAGAGAGGCACTTTTTCATTACTCCACCATGTTTGATATGCTGGATGCTACTATCAACCGAGACCAGCCTGAAAGGACGATGTATGAGAGAGTGTTCTGTGGAGGGGAGATTATGAATATTGTAGCATGTGAGGGCACAGAGAGGATCGAAAGACCGGAAACGTACAAGCAATGGCAGACTCGGATTATGAAGGTTGGGTTTATGCAGCTCCCACTGGATCCAGAGATCATGGAGAAACTGAAATGGAAGGTGAAGAAGTTCTACCACAAGGATTTCTTAATTGATTCGGATGGCTGTTGGATGCTGCAGGGATGGAAGGGCCGCATTATCTATGCAAGTTCAGCTTGGGTTCCTTTAGAATCCCCGAGGGCTCAAATCCGGTGGTCTTTTTGACTGTTAGCGCTGTGGTACTTATGCTTTCTGTAATGTCTCGGACCGAGAGGATGCATAGAGCAGAAACTGTTGTACTCTTTCCCTTGGGGTTTAGTACCGACATCGTGGGCTTAATGGCTGTCAAATCTAGCTTGATGGGTAATTTGGTGTGCTCTTCAGCTATGATGCATCTGCGATATGGTTTTCCTCGCGAGCGAAGGATCGTGTGAAGCTTACTCGGATTACTATCTGCCGAAAGCTGTAGCTCCTTGCAACTCCTGGCGTAATCGGTATTATGTTCATTTCCACTCCACTCGCTGCTGGGTCTCTTGTATGTACATTGTAAGTCAGTTCAATTATAATGTAATGATCAAGCTAGCTAGTTTGCGGTAGATCTTCCACCATGTTTCTTACTACTCATGTACCAGTAAATCATGGTGTTAGATTTCTTATGTAACCTGAGCCTGTTCTTGGTTCTTGGAATAGGAGATGAGACTTGGTGGATTCTAGTATAATCTGTACTTCGGAGTATGCAGTTCAATGCCTAGCAAATCGCTACTTACTAAGTCTCCCTTTCGATTCTTCAGTATGCATTTCATTGCTGCGGTTATTGTGGTTACCTTATAAGTTGTAGAATTGAAAGTGGGCGATTTCGGTGATCGTATGCAGGCAAGTCAACCACGAACTTAGCTACCCAGTCTTGAAATCACGGTATCGGTATAGTTACTATACTCTTGAACATAGTGACCCAGCCAAGGATAGTAAGAAGTTTGGGAGTGGGATTGTAATGGGCGTGAAAAGATCACTGCATTTTTTTCTGCGGATAACGTGTTAGGCAAATACGAGGAGTTAAGCTGCTTGTCTGTCGATGAGGGAGCATGCTTTTCAATTTCACATAAACAAGGTAGAGAAAAAAAAAGGAAGCACAAGTCTGTGGACTGACCCATAAACCATCAAGCTTAGCTTAGATAGATATCTAATCAGGATTTGATTCGTTCATGTTGTGCGCCACCTATATGTAGGTTGCATTCTAAGTTTCCTGTGTCTTACCGTGACAGAATTCAAATGGTATCAGGTCCGATGGTTCCATCACACGATGATCGTCATTGGAAAGGCATGGCTTGTTTCCGAGTTCAGAAACCTTTGTTGAACCAGTAATACGGATTATGGTCAGTATGGCTATGCCATATGGTGCCGCGCCGTGCCATGCCAAGACATGTCATGTGCTGTTACACGGAACATATGAAAATACAGGTGTATTTCTAAGCTTAGATAGGTCAGGGTGAGCCAACTCAAATACCCTGACAAGACTTTGCCGTCCCCATTACTCACAGCCATACCTCTCATGCTTCATGTAATTCTCTTGAATTTTTGTGGTGATTTTTTTGGCTATTATTATGCACTGCCATCTTCCTTGTCGCACCTCCCTGTCAAGATAACACATTCGTTGCACCAGCAAGATATACTTGTTGGGGTATATTGATCGAAATCTCAAACGCACACAAGCAATTGTAAGACAATAAAGCGAAACGATGAACACAGAGATTTAACGTGGTTCAGTCAATT